>SCDY01000536.1:0-96852 GCA_004143825.1 Drosophila micromelanica
CAATAGATTGGCACAATAAGACTCAGCTCATCTCCGTGAACGTGCCTGATATTAGTCGCTTGGATTCATATAGTAAACTATCTGAATGTGTTGAGGATAGTATTGCCAAAAAGTTTTGTATTTGCTTGGCGAAATAGTTGGCCAGCTATCTACCTTCTAAATTTGATAACTCTGGCTTAAAAACTGTGTGAGATATAGGCATATATGTACATTTGTGGAGGGCGGGCCGCTGGTGGTTTTCTAGTGGGCGTGGCAGCTATCTACTTAGCAAATTTGGTGTCACTTGTTTCAAAACTCTATGAGATATATATTTTCGAGATTTGATTTCGAAAAACGCTAGATAAAATTCTTCTTCCCCTGCCTTCTGCCAATGCAGAAAACCATTATACTTATTTAACACATTCGGCAGTAAGTAAGTGGAGTGGGCGTAGTCGAAAAAAGTTGCGTGATCTCTAAAGTAGGTCAACAGTAAACTGTTTGCCTTAAGTCTGAGAGAAATACATAGATGATATCGTTTAACCACGCCCCTTTGGACGTAGCCAAAAAATGTTAGTTACCAGTAGTGGTAGGTTCAGTAGTAGTAACAGACGGACGGATTCAAAACTCGAAGTTTCAATTAAACGTATTGCCTGAAGAGATTGTCACATCGACTTCAATTTTTATTCACTTTAAATTTGTATTATTTTGTAAAATAATCTTAATTTGTTAGCCTACATTGTAAAAAAACAACATTACCGAACACGCCAAGAGATTTGTTATACCGGCACTCCCAGTCTACTAATCCATTTCCATTTCATTTTAATTTTAATATATTCCGCCCTTGGCAAACATTTACCTATATCGGTTGGTTAAAAACTCTTTTTTGTAGATATGACGCAAAGTTATTCAATTAAAAAAATGTTAGGGCTAAAATTAAATAATTAAACTATCTCGCAGCTAACGATTTATAAGGCTATGTCGAACCCGATCTTATATATTTTCGGCATATGTTAAGGAAAAAATGTATATTTTGTAATAATTTAAAATAACAATAAAGTAATTTGAAAAAATTAAAGTAAATTCTTGGTTTCTTTTGTTGAATGATAAGACCCTATCAGGGCTTACGGATAGATTATAAGTGATTTGAAAAACACACACACTATCTATAAATTTGTTTCATAACTATGTTCGTTGATGGCCCCCACAATCAGTTGGCAGTTGGATATAAAGCACCACGCAGAGCGGATCGAACACGAAATGGGTGCACAAATAAAATTAATATAATAATTGTAATTATGATTGCATTCAATGGCAAATGTTAAATATCAGTTAGTTAACCCGCAAAGTCCGGAGGCGTATAAAGGCTGCTCCTCGCGAGTGCTCTTAAAGGCTCTGTTGATCTGTTCAGTGGGTCTGCTGATTGTCCTGTATTATCATTGGCATGTCCCAGAAGATTGGACAGCTCTGGGAACGGCTGAGAATAGGTCAACTACAAATGATGTAGCAACAACGCATACTACCCAGATTCCAGTGCGTGTTCGAAATCTCAATTCAGATCACAAAATAAAGAAATACTATGTGAGTACCTCGAACTGTCACATGCCTGCTCCGAATCCCTTTGCTGCCGATGTTTTAAAGATATTTAAGAAAGTTGCATATAAGAAGTGCGACGCGAAGGAGGATCTAATAACCGTAAACTATGAGGAGAAGGCGGGCCTCTATAGGCTACATATAAACGAAGCGAACATCAAATGTTGTTATAAACATATTTTACGCTCCGGAGTGGGCAACAAAGCGGATACCCAGTACAAGTACAACAGTAGTATGCAATAAATATTAAAATATTGAAATTTCACAACACACATTTATCAACATAGATTGCTGCCCTGTAGTAATTTCCATCAGGACTTTGTGGTTCCCCAACATGTGGATGCTGTTATCACCGAGTGTCGTCAGTTCAAGGACAACAAGTTATTGCAACAGGATGCATTCAGCTTTGTACAGCCGGCTAAACCTGCAGGCAATAAATCATCTGTGAATGGTTCAAGTACTGAGAGTGGGCCAAGTGTCCTGCTCTGGGGCATAGATTCCATGTCACGCATGAACTTTCAACGGACCATGCCACTGATGTACAACTATCTCAGGGAAGAAAACTGGTTCGAGCTGCAGGGCTACAATAAGGTAAGGCATTCATTAAAGACTCCTCAATTATTATTACATTTTTACATTTTGTTTGATTCTGTTTAGATGGGCGACAACACATTTCCCAATTTAATGGCTCTGTTAACGGGCTATAACAGCACCCGATCCGTAACTGCGTGTCAACCCAAAAAGGTGGGTGGCTTGGACGCCTGTCCAATGCTGTGGAAATACTATAAAGACAAGGGTTACAGGACAGCTTATGCTGAGGACTGGAGCCGTTATGCCACGTTCAATTATTTATTTAAAGGCTTTCAATACTCGCCAACGGATTACTATGCACGTCCACTAATCCTGGCCGTTGAGAAGGAGCTCAAGAAGGTAAACGACATGTCTATACCCTACTGCGTGGGACGTCGGCACTTTGCGGAGTACATTTATGATGCCGCACTCCAGTTTACCAAAGTCCATCGGAACACATCCACTTTTGGCATTTTCTGGACCAATTCCTTTAGCCACAACAACTTTGCCTTGCCCTCGTCCATGGATGCGAAAATCCTTGAATATATGCGCACACTGCAGAAAAGTGGAATCTTTGAGAAGTCAATTATTTTATTTTTTAGCGATCATGGCATGCGCTTCGGCCCACTGCGCACTTTGGAGAGTGGGTTTCTGGAGGAGCGAATGCCCTTTATGTATATGTGGCTACCTGATTGGTTTAGGTCAAAATATCCGGAGTTTGTGCATAACCTAAAACTGAATAGAAATCGGCTAACTTCGCCGTACGACATCCACGCAACATTGAGACACATTCTGGAGCTGGAGACACCGCAGGCGAAGCTACCTCGACCTGAAGGTTGTCCCAGCTGTCATAGCTTATTTTATGAAGTAGCCGAATCAAGGGATTGCAATGAGGCAGGCATTGATGAGCATTGGTGTACGTGCCTCGAATTCGAAGAAGTCACCAAAACTGGGCCAACAGCAAAACTGATCGCCGATCAACTAGTCGAAGCCACCAACAGTTACTTGGCGGCTAAAAATGTGACAGCAATTTGTCAGAGCTTGAAACTTGACAGTATTGAATCAGTGCAACAGAAAATATTAGCGAGCTCAACCGCAACCGAATCTTACCTGGTCAGATACAAAACGGTGCAAGCAAAGGCGCTCTTTGAGGCCTCGGTCGAGTGGAACAATGCCACGCGGCGCATCTCCATTTCCGTTCCTGCCATTAGTCGAATGACTGCTTACAAGGATGTCTCCGAGTGCGTGAACGATGCTGTGGCCAAGAAGTTCTGCATCTGCGTGAACTGAGTAATTGACTCAATCAACCCCAGGCAGTCACTGCTGGTGGAGTACCGCATAACCACTGTTTGTATCTGTATCTGTATCTGTATCTGTATCTGTATCTGAACATTGTTTCGTGGCGCCTATCGCCAGTTCCGATCTCAAGCAGTGGCAGTTGCAAAGAGTTTCCGCACAAATTAGTTGACAATTATATGACAATTGCAAATGATAATTGCTGCAATATCTGCGATAAGACCCCAGCTGTTTGCTGTAGTACAATTTTAATATATTTTTCTGACCCGTTATGCGAATTTCTTTTAGCCATTGGCAGATTAAAACGGGTGAACACATTGCTTTTCTTACTTAGAGTAAAGCAAAATACGGCCTTTATCTTATCAAAATTATTATTAAATTGTGTTCTTCGAACAATAAAGCGTCATGTCAAACACATTGCTTAAACACTTGTCAAAGATTACATATTTTCTATAATTATTATTAACAGAAAAAACTAAAGATTTAATGAATCATATATATTGACATAAAAGATAATAAACTGTTGTTAATGTTGTTAAAAAAAAAAAAATAAATATATACGTATAAATAATAATAAACTAAAAAATTATGATGTATATTAGTATTTACAAAAATCTGTCTAATATTAAATATTATAAATTAAAAAATACTGTGCTAAGTTCTATTATGACCAGAATCCCCTTTTTTTAACAATAACTTAATTTATAAGTATTTATACTATTAGATAATTACGTAAATTATTAAATTTTCACATACTCGAAATAAACTTTCAGTCTCGTTAAAAGTATTAGTTTTTAAGAATAAATACTGTATTACACTTTGAAAACTTTTATACTTGATTTAAGTAAAAAATGTTGAGAATAATATGTATAAAAGGTATGACCACATTAATAAAAGCTTTATAACTTTGGATAAGCATTAAAAGCATTAATTCTCCATAGGATTAATATCGCTGGTATATCCTTACCATATGCCTGCTAAAGCAAATGAATATTGTAATTGATACTTTTTTTTGGTCCCATGGAAACTTGTTTTGCAAATTCAATTGTTATGAAAACAAAATTACGAGTCAATCAAAACATATTAAAATTTAGGGCTCAACTTGTACTCCCATCGAAAATGGCGCAGCAGATGAGCACATTAGGGCAAGGGGTGGCTGGCAGCACCACCGCGAAACCACTAACGATAGCCACAACAAATAAACAAACAATAAACCGAAGCAGTTGCTGATGCAGATATGGCTACAGCTACTGCTACTGCTGCAGATACAGATACAGCTACAGATACTGGCATTCAAGTCGCTCAAGTATCTGTATCTTTTGCTGAGCGAGCGAACTGGAGGGCCGGTTCAATGCGTCAACTTCAATTACTTGCGATGCCTAATCACGGGCTGATAAGGGTAATAAAAACGGCTGGCCTACCTGATGTCTGTTGCTGTTGTTGCTGGCTCTGGCCGGCGTAGGGCAACGCCTATTAAACGCCTCGCTGCGCCCAAATGAGATTCCAATGCCTCATTGGAAGCCGCGACCAGAAAGGGATGGCACTAGGGTGATGGTGCACAAAATGGCGGCTGTGCCTGTGTCGGCAACGGCCTTAAATAGCCAAGGATGCGCACAGATCCGCACAGTAGCAGTTCGCACTGATGCACGCAAGGATCGAGCAGGATGAGTGATTTTAGCATTGACTATATACTGAATCGGGCCGGCGATAGATATGTGGGCACCAACGCCTCCGCGGGCATTCTGCAGAGACTGAGAGCCAGCATGCCCATGCCGTATCATCCATACGCGCATCCGTCTCGCAAGGAGCAGCTGCCATCGGCAGCAGCACCGACGGAGGACGGACACATGCCCATGTACGACTGGCTGCAGTATACACGCTACCATCCGCCCAAGCTGCCTCGAGCACTGCGCCAGGGACCCACGAAGCGTACACCTGGACGCCTGCCGCGAATACCCTTCACACCCGCCCAGCTACAGGCGTTGGAGTGTGCCTACAAGGACTCCAACTATTTAAGTGCCGAGGATGCAAATAAGTTGGCCGAGTCTCTGGAACTGACGAATACGCGCGTGAAAATCTGGTTTCAGAATCGTCGTGCCCGGGAGAGACGTGAGAAACGTGAAAAGGACGAGAGCTGTGATTCCACCTTTTCATCAAATGCATCTAGCCCGGAGCCGGAAGCCGTATCTGAGTCGGATATGATTGTCATTGTTTAAGAAGAAATGAAAGACCAAGTGGGCGGGCAAACTTAAGCGCGGGAGAATTAAGAAAAACCTCAAGTTATGACTGTTCTTGTGATTAAAATTATGGATTGTACAAATAATTGTAAATATACTATTATTTAACTAGCACATTAAAACGTAGGCTTAAGAAACAAAGACAATATATAAATTATTAGTGAAATTATATTATATAAATAAAACATTTTAAAGAAATTCGTATACATAATTTGGATATTTTTATATTTTCTGTACTGCATTGAAGTTTTTCGATAGTTGTATACTATTGCCTAATGATAATTTTCATTTTGGAAAAAGAATCCGTGCTCTATGCTATGCTTAAGGCAGGGATCTCTGTGCTAAATGGCAGGGACCGAGAATACCTGTTATTAAAAAGGCAAATTTTATTATTGTTATTAAAAATGTAAACATCAAATCATTATGAAAAAAAGTTTATTGCAGGAAAAAAGTACACTAATTTTTCCATTTGAAATGTAACTTTCTTAAAATGCCATCCTCTTTAAGCTTTTATTTATTTTAAAAATTTTAAAGTGCTGATTTTGTGATTTTTTCAAAAGATTTACACTAGCACGCCCCTTTACCGCCCTAAGATATTAGAAGTGGCTATATCTCTTTTTAATTTCGAGTTACTACATTTGGAAGGTTGATAACTTGCCACCTTCTTAAAAGATCGAAAAAATTGGACATGTAAAGATTTTTACCCATAGGTCTCATATTTCAAACACCCATAATTTTTTCAAAACTGAACCGATTTTCAATTCTGGTCATGATTCGATTCTACATTTATAATCAATGAATTTTTGAAAAAAATTTTTTTTGATTTTTTGCAAGAAAAAAAAAGCATGTAGCCGCCTTTCAAAATATAAAATTGCGAGTTTGCACTTTTAATCGATTTTTCTGGCCACAAATAGTATAAAAAACAACATTTAACTTGATTCTGAGGGGTAAAATTTTTTGTCAAAAATAATGCCAAAATTGAGGAAAAATTGGACATGTAAATATTTGGACCCATAGGTCTCATATTTCAAGCATCCATAAATTTGTCAAAACTGAGCCGATTTTCATGTTTGATGGCATTCTGGTCATGATTTTTTATTTAGATCGATTCTACATTTATTCGATTCTGATTTATTCGGAAAAAAGCATTTAAAATATATGAATTTTTGGAGAAAACCATAATACAATTTTTTTAATGTGATATTTTAGTTGTTATTGCCCTGTGAACGAGTGCAATGCTGTCGGTTACACCCGTCTACACCTTGTTAGCTCGTGGAGTGCTCATAATAATTATAAATTGAGTGACGAAGTTATTCAAGAATTTAATTTCCACAATTTCCCTGCTTTTGAAAATTTTATGTTATTTGTTATATGGTATATATGGTAAGAACAACCCTCAAAATATAAATATCTGTACGAATATATGAATATACTTAACAATTCAAAAAACAATATTTTTAAATCATATAAACCATCTATATAAGGTAAATTCTTGTGTAATACATATGAACTTAAGTTAAGTAATTTGATCTTAAAGATAGACAGGTTTGACTCGTTGAGTTTTATTCCCACACATGGTCGTATTATTCTTTGCCGCCAAGGATATCATGAATTTGCATGAGCCATGTGCAAACACTGTGGGTAAAAACAGTTTTGCTTGGGAAATTTCTAAACAAAAATCATCAATGAAAATGAAGCAATTCGCGTGCCGGAAAAATAGCAAACAACGCAAAGATGCGAGAGGGAGGGGCGGGGCATGGATGCTAAGCCGATTCCGCAATTGTTGCTGTTTTCATGGTCAAGAATAATTTGTTTTTCCGCTTTCCTTTGTTTGCATACAACAAAAATATCAAATTACAAAGCGGCAGCCTCAGCTGAAAGTGCCGACGGCCAGGGAATGCAAAAGATGATTATGATTTTACTATTGCGGCGAAACTGTAGGGCAAATGAGTTTACGCAAATCCAGGCGAGGTCTAAGCTCAGGTTAATCCGATCATATAAGCAGCTACGAACTAGACTAAGATGGGAAGCCTGGAGCGCATGCGCCATTTGCCCAAATTAAATGAACATCGGGTATGAAAAGCGGAAGTAAATAGTGATTGAAGGGTTCTAAATCGATACACAATTTGTCTCTATTCTGATATAAGAAGCGTGTATCAAATAACATATCTATTTATTGGACAAATGTGTTCCACTTAAAATAGGACATAAAGTAGTCAAAAGAAGTACATTAAATATATATATGTATCTATATTCCTATATACACATGTAAATAAAACACAAACGTAGCTACGAAACTTCTTGAACAATTTAAGCCACACTCATTAGTTGAAGATAATTCATGTAAATTTGCAAAATCGGCTTATGATTTGCATTCAATGAAAGAATGTTTATGTTACTAATCTAGTCCTGTTTGACAAACAATGCGGCAATATTTATTCTAATGGCGTAGAATAACACAGCAATGCATCGCATTGGGCTGTAAATGTCCTCTCAGGTCCTATTCTTAGAGGCCAAACAATGTGCGGGCAAAAGAAGAGCAGGCGCACACTCAAAAATACCAAAAACCGGACTAGACATGCGATTTGGTGGGATTAATGTAATTCCTATTTTTACGTATATTGAGGCAAGCGCTCTATATGGCTTAATGTGGCGTCAGCCAGACTGGCCTTTTTCTTAAGGCACTTGGGGTGCATGTGACATAATTATAAACACAATTTTTTCGAAGTATTTACAAATTACGAGATATATATACTAATGCTAAACTTTTTGTATTTTCATATCATATTATTATGTACATTTAAGAATTTTTAAATATAAAACAGTTCAAAAAAAGGGGATGGCCGCCATAGTTTGTTCAAACATATGGCAGCACTAATAAAAATTGCAGAGTTGTACCGAACACACTAGCGGCCTCTATTGTAGTTGCTGGCGATAGCGAAATACAATATATCGACTGCAACCCTAATTCTTTCTTTTCGATAGATCCGCATAAAAGTGACAAGGTGAGCAGATTTTGTTGCTAAATTTATGGATATTTAAAAGGTTTTAACAACGAAATTAAGTCTAAAGTATTATAAAAAGTTTGTAAAATGTGATGTGCATAAAATGACAGATATGGCTTTGCGCCTGGCTGTCGAAATATCACCACGAAAGGCTACACGTGTTTTACTCACCTTGGAAGGCGTAGGCTGTGAATGTAGATTTATTATAGTTTTATTCGGTTTTCAGAGCACATCAATATGCAGCTTTTCGTACGTGGCTTGGAAACAATTGAGGCTTTGGAGGTGTCCCAGGATGCCACCATTGCTGGCGTCAAGGTGAGTTATTGTGATAGTCACGACAACAAAAACTTCCCCCTAACCTCATTTTTGTTGCTTCCCGCAACACAGAGTCAAATCGCCCAGCTGCATGGCTTCGATACCGAAGAGTTCAGCCTGAACTGCGAGGGTTCCACTCTGACCAATGACACGCCCGTGACTGCTCTGGGCTCTTTCGAGCTGGATATTACCATTCCCATGATTGGTGGTAAGGTGCACGGTTCTTTGGCGCGTGCCGGTAAGGTCAAGGGCCAGACCCCTAAGGTTGAGAAGCAGGAAAAGAAGAAGAAGAAGACCGGTCGCGCCAAGCGCAGGATCCAGTACAACCGTCGTTTCGTCAACATTGTGCAGGGCTTCGGCCGTCGTCGTGGTCCCAATGCCAACTCTACGTAAAGTGGATCAGTTTGCAGAGGATTGATGAACAGAAGCTGAGCTATTCTTTATTGCAAAATAATGTTCATATAGTAATTTTCAATAATTAAACACAACTTATTTTACACACGTCAAGTTGTAATCCGATCCGTGCGTCTCGTGTGTTTCTCAATTGGCAAAAGCGATGGTCTTGCGCTCGCGACTTAATAAAAAGAACCGATGATACCAGAACTCTATGCAGCCGACAAGCAGCGCCACAATGATACCAAAGAGTAGGACCATAAAACAGCCCTGCATGTCGTCCATATTCACCTTGTGATTGGCAATCTGGCGCTGCACATTCTTACCATTGCACTTGTCCATTGAGGGCAGATTTGTGTTATGCCAGCGTTCAATGAAACCCATGCGAAAGAGTTTATCGATGTGCTGATTAATCAAATGCAAATAGGCGCTACTCGATGGCACAATCAGTCCAATCTGCTCATCCACAAAGTCTTCCTTGCCCAATGCAAATTTGCACTCCTTATCTCTCTCAAAATGTTCCTGCACGATAAGCTGCAAGTTAATGCGCCAGTCAATATTGATGCGTTCACCTTGTTTCACTGCGTCAATATTCTCGCTCTGGACACTATTATAGACGGTGGCGCGCTCAATAAAGCGCTTAAACTCCTGCCGGGTGGTTGTCTCCACGTACTTTTCAAAGAAGGTGCCATTACGCAGACCGTACTGCTTGATTTCCTTGTGACCAAACAGCTGTCCAAGGTAATCAATGCCCGGCTGAAACTTTGGGAATGTGAGAAAGGCAACCAGATTGCCACAATAGGTGGTAACCAGCACAATGACAACGAGCCACCAAAAGCCAACCACCAACCTGCCACTATCCGCACGGGGCAGATACATACCACCTACAAGTATTTAATTTTGTTTTGTTTTAGATATTGAACGCTCTTGGCCGGAGGACCCACCTTGTTGCAGTAGTGCTCCGTAGATGTACCAGAAACAGTTTCTGATTGTCGACAGACCGCGAATTTGCAGCTCCTGCAGCGGCACCAGACGATTGACGATGTACAGCGCGGGTGCCGTCAGGGACAGAATGGCCGCCAGGCAGGCCCAGGTCTCCAGGGTAAATGGAGCCGTAAACAGGTATATGCGACTCACCTCATCCGGCTGACGCAAGATGAAGGTATACTTTTGCACGCTAATGGGTTGCGTGTAGTTGAAACGTTTCTTGTGCGGCTCATCGATGGTAGCCGCCACGGCGGCCATGAAGTATTCATTGCCCTGCACCAGTTCAACTACACGGTATGGAATGCGATAGGTCATGGAGCCCATCAGATCATCCTGCAAGTCAGAATTATAGTAAACATTTCCATTGATCTCCCTGACTTTTCCCCTTACGCTCTCGTTCATGCTTTGACCGAGCGTATACTCATCCTCCGGCGTATACACCTCGTGCAGGTAGTAGCTAAAGTTCAAGGCGCGGCTAAGTTCTTTTAGTATTTCCATGACAATGCCCGTGTGCTGGACAATTGCGCCGTGACTGTCTTTGGTCAGTATTTGCCAGGGCGGATTCTGCGAGAAATTTGAACCAATATATAACAATTAAATATATTCCTGATTCAATAACTCACGTGCACCGTAATAATGTCCATTGTGATGTTGCGAAAGTGATGCTCGATGTGGGGAAAGGTCAGCTCGTGACATAAAAAGCCCAACAATGAACTCCAGTAGCCAATGTTGACGAACTCAAAGTTGCGATTCTTTGTATCCCGAGTGGGCACTGGAAGTGGAGCTCTGATTGGATATGATGAAACTCCAGTTGGGTACGCAGGCAAACTTACCTACGTGATATCGGCGATTCTCCTGACTCTTGCCCCAGGTAATGGCGGTTTCAATGCGCCATCGAGCGCAACTAGCGCATTTACTATTGGACTTGAGATATTCCTAAACGGGAGCACAATCATTTGTTGCCGGGTGGCTATTGAAACTCATTGGTTAAAGTTACCTTCATGTATTCAAGCATCTCGTCCTGCTTCTCCTGCTTGGTGAAACGTATCGATTCCCATTCCTCATCGGATATTTCGTCATATATGGACTGCTCCTCGAGTATCATGCGGGTTAGAGAGGTAACCAGGGCCATTGACACCTCGGATATGGTACAGTTTAGCGACTCCTCGCAGTCGGGCACCGTTTCGTTCAGTGCGAATGCAATGTTGGCGCCCTCGTCCAGATTTATGGTCACACCACTGGCATCAAAGTCGCGGTGTAGATCTTCCAACACAAAGAACATCCATTGGTTGTTCACATGAAACATTCTGTGGATTTCGGCAATCTCGATGATATCCTCGTGGAACTTGGAAATTACCATAAATTGCTGGCGTTTCAGTTCGTGTTTGGGGGGCGCAAATTGAGCCAGCGCATCGCGCAGAAATATCCGCTTCTGCTGACCTCGCAGGGTTTCGTCGATCTTGTAGAGAATCAGCGAAAGGGGCGGTATGTGATTTGTGGTGCTTTCGTGCACTATGGACTTGACCAACATGGGGTTGTTCTCGACTACGACGGGGAGATGTCAGCGAATATTTATTTATATGGTCTCTGATTGGAATACCCACGTATGTTCTGATCGACAAACACGACCACCGATTTCCATTTGAATATGCTCTGCACTTTGGCGTCGAGTACGATCTGCGGAAACTCATCGCCATGCGACACCATTGGTATCTGAGCAATTGCAGGAATTCGTTAAAAAAAAAGACCATTAAAACAGATACTACAGTTTGCGGATATCAACCCTTTACCATGAGCGCACGATTTAGCGGCAGGCGCGGACAATCCGAATCTGTGATCGCAATCAGCAATATGGATGTTCTTTGTGTGGTTTTGTAAAAGTTCCAGGTGCTCTCACAATCCGCTACCGTTATGGCAGCCAGAAAATCTGGAGAGCATCTAAATAAAATGACAAAAATATTTTATAGATTTTCAGTTTTACCTTTCTTAATTTTTACGGAATTCCAAGTGAAGTAGCGCACATTGATGCCGCCGGTTTTCATGTTCTCGCGTATAATGTCACTGAGAATTTTCTCAAAATGTGCAATAATATTCTGACGATGTATGGCCATATACTCGTAATCCACAACCACAGCTGCAAAGGTGCAATGATGAGTTACATACGGATTTTCCGATGGTGTCCATTCTCACCCAATGATGCATTGGCGCTGAGAAACGAGGAGAAGTCATTGGCCATCACAGGAGGCAGCGCAAAGAACTGCAATCCAGTTAACAAACCGAAAACTAAGGCCGATAACCTCATGTTGTTGCAACCGTTAAAAACGAACTGAAAAGTGAAAGCTACATTGTTAGCTTGATATGGATATGGAACACCAGAAGGCCAATTAAAGCGAGCACATGAAATATTCAATAGCCAGGAAAAGCCGGAAAAGGCTGCGGTCAATTCCTGATTGACGGACAGAATGCGGTTAGGCACGTCAGCAATTTGTTGTTGCAGGTGTTCGATTTGAGGATTCCAACCAAAATTATTGTGTTTGCGGTGTTAACTTCGTTTATTTAATTATTTTTTTAATTCATTATTAATCATATAGAATATTTATGAAATTGTTCATCAAAATTGCGTGATAGATAAATAACATCATCTTAGAATTAGGGAAGGTATCAAACTATGGAGGGTTGAAACTAAGAGTTGCTTAGGTTAGGCTTTAACTACATACTAACTTAGTTCTAAGAGCATTGTATTTATTATGTATGGGTATATATGTAAACTGTATCGATGTATGTATATGCTGACCTATTATCGCTCCTGATTTCAATACATATGTGTATATTTCTTGTATATATATTATATGTATATATGTATGTTATGTATAATTTAGCTACACTTATCACTATTATACAATTCCAAAAATGCTTTCAAATATAAATGCATACGATTCGATTGTAATCTGTACTTGTATTGTTTTTTTGTTATTTTTTTTTTAATATTAGTATTACGAAAGAGTGTCTGTCATATAAACTGTGCGAATATATGTTTAGCAATTGTTTATATGTATAAATAAATTTCCTCGAAAGTTCTCAATGAAACGTATTCAATGGAGTGAAAAGTTTTCATTGCTGGCCCTTTTTTCACTTGCCTTAAAATGTATCTGAACCAAATGTGTTTCCCTTCCAATTTCCAAATGTGCATTGCTTAACGAGTTTTGCCAGAATTATAAATGTCGCTATACTACAGATTTGGATTTGTGCGCTGTAATTATTGCAATTATTCCTGGTCCAAACTGCCAACCGACTTCTAAACCCATTCGTCCTGGGTTTACAATTTTCCTCATTCATTTAGGATTGCGCTCAGACGCTCCTCGACGGCGACCTTGCGTGACTTCCACACAAACTCGCAAACGGCTATGACACAGGCCACGCCCATGCCGCCCATAAGCACCACAAAGACACCACCGACATTGGCCAGACCCAGCTCATTGGCCGCCGACGATGACTTTGAGGTTTCCACACGGCACTTGCCCCCGCCTCGTTTCTCCTTCCACCATTTGGTTTTCAGTATATGCAGCTTGCCCTCCTCCTGCAGCTTTAATATCACGCTGTTGATGGCAGTGCGATAAGGCGAGTCTGTGAATGGTATTGGCCAACGATACAGTATACCCTATAATGAATCAATTATTCATTGGAACTCACTTGGCGGTGTGGCTATGCCGTAGCTTTTAGTATCGAGCATTCCGCCCACCTGGGTTAGTTCGCAGTTGCGTTCGGTGACATATTCAATGGACGTTGACTCCATTAGAAACGCATAGGAACCTTTGCCCTTGCCCACCCGTTCAACGCCCTCCCCATTGCTGGCCGTAAAGACCGAGGGACGTGCCGACTCCATGAAGGACCACATGCGCTGATATGTAGAGATCTTAGAGTCCTGCAAATAGATTAATTAGATAACGATCTATAGATCTCAACAATTGTATAGCTTGCCCTAAAGAATGCCGCCGTGCTGCCACCCTTGAGAGCGCCATATTTGATTCTCGTCTGCTTGGCCAAGTCCTCGGCACTCTCAATCGGCGAGTCCATGCGCTCGACTGTCAAAAATGCTGCCAGGTTGGCAGTGTACGAGGAGATCATGATCAGCGTGAAAAACCACCAAATTCCAGCCACCATGCGAGTCGACAAAGCCCTAAATGGCATGGAAAACTGTGCTCAATAACGAGATTAATTTTGGATGGAGGACACCTTACTTGGGCAGAAAATCGCAGCCCTGCTGCATGAGAGACCCTATGGCAAACCACATGCAGTTGAGCAGGGTGAACTGGCTCTCGACCTTCTCGCCGTGCGCATCGGTGTAGGCGGGCCACTCGTAGGGTGTGAATCTATGTAAATCAAAGCACTGGTTTTTTATTGTGGCTTGAATTTCAAACAAGTTAACCCACTTGGCCAAAATGAAGAGCAGGACTGAAACGCCCAAGTATGCTGTGGCCATGTAAATCCAAACGTCCAGCGACAAGGGCGACAGGAATGAGAACAAATTGGGCGGCTGCTTGATGGGCTTGCGATAGAGTATAGAAACGCCAAGGTTCATAAACGGTGTGGTGAAGTCCACAGCTTGTTCCCGCTCAAAGGTGATTGTGAGATCGGCTATGGCCAGATCGGCACGTTGCTCCAACAGCTCGCGTATCATCCCATTCCACTCGCTGTACAAAAATAATAATAATAATAACAATAATAATAATGTGAATAGCAATCTAAAGATATCGATCAAGAAACTTACCCGGTCATTTTGTTTAAGCTACCATAGCTGCCATCGGGCACAAGCTGTATTTTATAGTTAAAGCCAAGCGATTTGGATATCTCGTGTATCAGATCCACGGCATAGCCTTCAAACTGATCGTTGCCCGTCAAAGGCACCGCGGATTCCTTGCGCATGCAGTAAGGATTGCTCTGCGGAGGAGAAGAAGCAATGAATAATAATCCATAGTTATATTTCCCAGGCATACACACCAATATGGTGGTCACCACCAAGGTCTTGTTCTTCAGATTCGCCTCAATCTCCTGTTGTTTCTGGCTGAAGGTGCGCGTAAAGTTGATTCCCTCGGGCAGTGTTGAATTCCAGGTGCCAATCTTGCGGATGCCGCCCGGCGTAAGCTCAACAATGTCCAGCATAAAGTCGGTGCGAAAGCCCTGATGATCGAATTTGATGACATTGGTCAGACCCTTCATTTCGACAATTTTCATATAGTTAATTAAGCTGAAGCCATGCTGCCAGGTGCTCTGGCCATCGCAACTGATCGGATGTATATCGATTTGCTGCGATGTGTCCAGATCGTGCAGGGCCTTGGCAAACAGATGCACTGCATCGTACATGAGTGCCGTCTCCGAGCGCACAGTTGTCAGATTGGCCGAGCGCAGCATGCCCTTCTCATCGATGCTCCACTGACGCACCACGTCCGATACGATCTTCTCGTTGATCAAACGGAAGCCAGTTATATTTGTGCCGCCATAGCGAAACTCATCCAAATTGACGGTGTGCAGATCAAGCGAGGTGACCAAGTAGCTGTGATAATCGCTCATCATGCCAATCTGTTGGGCCTGCTTGAGCACCTCGTGTATCCGTTCCGTGGAGCAGTCCAGCACAATGTGCGCCTCCGCCGAGTTCTTAATCTGCTTCAGCAGGGGTCTATTAACGGATTCACATTTCAAATATGGAACAGACTTCTTTGATTCATCTATACAGTTACACCCACCGATAGTCACCGCTGTCGCTAAGCTGGCGGACCGTAATTGGAAACGGTGTCATCCCATGCGCCTTGAGCAGCTCCTGCAGCCGCACGATGCCGTCGTTGTTCTCATAGATTATGGTGAAAGTCTTCCAGCCCCAGTGGCGCACGATGTCTACATAAGCCTAAGTTTTCATGCAAATAACAAGAGCTTAAGTACAGTTGGTAGCAAAACACAAAGCACAAACACTAACCTTGGAGAGCGTATTAGGATGAGGATAAAGATTCACCAGACAACTCTCGCGTCTCAGCCGGTAATCCCAGCGATTCTCTAAATGAGGTATCTAAATAATTGTGCGCAATATTAAGTCGTAAATTAAGGCGATTTCATTGCATTACCCCCAACCAATCCCCCCGTCTCCAGCACTCACCTCCATATTGTCGCAAATGCTCTGCACATGGCTGGCTGTGTGCGAGGATTGTGGTCCAAAAATTGCTGCAACGCCAATGTTCAACAAGCCGCAAACTGAAAAAAGGATATAAATGAACTATTTTATAGAGCGGATTCCGAGTTATTGGATAACTTTTGCACTGACTGACAAAGTCTTGGGGGGACTTCGTATAAATAAAAAAATAAAAAAAAAGTAAAAAGTCTCAAATTGATTTCATGTAATATGCTGTGTGCTGCTTCTGCTGCTCCCAATCCCAGGCGAGATTATCTCGGGCTGTATCCCCCCGATTTGTGGCCGCACAAAATAAGCCCAAGTAGCTGCGAGTGCAAAACGTTCGTTTCGCCTAGTTCGCATATTTAAAATGCACTTCAGAAAGACATAATTCCATTTTGCTTTTTGGCTTTACCTTTTGCCACAGAATCCTTTAGCTCATCAAATTACTGAGCACGTGTAAGTGCAGGTGGCATATGGAGAACACACAGTTGTGTGTGTGTGTGTGTGTAGCCTGTGGTAAATTATGCACTTGTGTGGGAATGGGGTTCACTCCCAGCTTGTTACTATCGTGATAAAACGTATTTTACTTTGGCTTTCGGCACTAAGCCGCAAAGGTATCTCCGGTCATGAGACTCGGCCACAGTGCCCAACGAATGCTTTTTATAAGCTTTGTGTCCTCTCATTTATCACAATCACACTATATTTGGACAGACCGCTCTGTGCTTTTAATGATTTTGTAGTCCCAGCATTGTTTTGTTCTTTGTTATGAAACTGTTTAGTAGCAGGAAGTAAATTTCTGATAGGTGTAAGAAAATAAGCTGAAATTTAATTTATTTAAAATATCATGGTCATATGCAAAGAAGTAAAGTTGGCGTAAAATAGGCGGAAAGGAGCTTTTTGCTTTTATAATAAATATAAACTTAAAACTATATTTGTACTTTTCCTTGCTAAACTATCTGATACTTCCAACGTCAAGGAATAATATCTCTAGTCTGTAATCCTTATGGAAAATAACTATAAGTATTAGTCAGATTTCTAAAAATAGCTTATTTTCTCAGTTTGTGATGTTTATAAACTTATCGGCAACAAAAGCTATTACAATAAAACAATGCACTTATAATGCAAACAATGAGCCCGAAATGAATTCCTAGATTGTCCATTCGATTGCATAACAATGCTTTCGAAATCGAATGGAATCTAATGGGGTTTACACAAAAAAAAATACAAAAACAACGTTGTAATAGCATTAAATGAAGCAAGCAATTGATTATCGAGAATAATAACAGATACAGATACATATGAGGCGTCAGGTCTATCGAGCCTCCCTGTTGTGCTTACCTCGTTTGCCGGCGTGGAAGCTGTCAAATGGCGAGATTCGCTCAATTTGGGCCACAAGTTTTGAACGGGGTAAAATTGAGCGGTCGGTATTTATGCGCTCGACTGCCTGGCGAAAGGCGAGCTCCTGATGGTCGTCCGTCGGATGAAATAGCCCACCTGCGGCGATAAAATGTGAAAATCAATTTGACAGCAAGTGGACATGAGAGTTTCTAGCAATAAAGGAAAGAAAAAATGAATGGAATTCCGTAGCCGACGGAAAACAAACAAACAAAGCACTAACACAGTGACACACATCAGTAAGGACGTTGGCGAGGATATACACACGCGCGCTTTTGACGTGAAAAAAATCGATACGCGCGAAAGATGAGATGTTAAATGAACCAATAAATAATTATAATTTTGACATCAACTCCATAATTTTAATTAATATCGATCTTTATTATTAGCGAAGAACAAACCAATTTTTATGACGTCGGGCAATGCCAAAGCCACAGGCCAGTTTAATGTAGTCTGAAGCATCAGCAGCAATAAAAGCAGCGCATTATTGCCGACACTCGACTGCATCTTGCCTGGGGTTTATTTGCGGCACAGCTCACGCTTATTTATTATATCTTTAAGTTTTGTAATCTGCCACTAGTAAAATGTTTGTGTTCTAGGCGCGTGTTGGCATTTTACAATTTGTCTATTTTTCACTTTAGCTGCTATATGGCAGTGTATCGACATCCGAGATGAAACATCTACTGAGCACGATACACAGATTTTGGCTCTTTTAAATGTGACGGCATCGTCCTGTTGCAGGCTGGATTGAGGCTGAGGGTGGGTGGCATCCAAAAGCCGGGTGACAGCTCGAACAGCTGCGCAGTAAGTGTGGATGCTGTGGTAAGCGACAGCATTATCGCATAGATGCCGGCTTGTTGAATTTGATTCGCGATGTGTTCAACCTTTAATGTAAAACTTAAGTAATTTATTTATATCTGTTACCCTTCAACATAAGCAGATCAATTAGCCTTTGCATTATAAATGTCATTAGGTTACAACTTAAATTGAACAGACGCGCGCTCTGTTAACGAACATAGCGCTGTTGTTGCCTATTTAATGGATCTGCCAACGTGTTTAAAGTGTTGATGACGCTACGGACACACGTGAATGACAAAACTCCTGCCGCGCGATTAATGCGGACGAGTTAAAGCGTCATTTGTATTTTGGATTTTCTTGAAAGTGTTTTAAATAAATACGACGCTGTTATTTGTTATTTTTGTTACATTGTTGCACTGTATTTGTAAGGCCGCTCAAAAAATGCCTCGCCCCGCTAAGCCAAAGCCAGCGCCGGCTAAGAAGGCCAAGAGCAAGTTGTATGCCATGCCGGAGAAGCTGACAGAGGGGACAGTTCTCACAGATCTGGCAAAGGGACAGTGGCGGATAGGTCCCTCAATTGGCATTGGCGGCTTTGGTGAAATTTATGCAGCGTGTCGCAACGGCGAAAAGAACTACGACGCTGTGGTGAAATGTGTAAGTAGCTGAAGCTGGTTTTGAGGCGCTATCACGCTCACAATCTTCTCATTTTTAAGGAGCCACACGGAAATGGGCCGCTCTTTGTCGAGATGCATTTTTATCTGCGAAATGCAAAACCCGATGACATTAAGCAGTTTAAGCAGCAACATGGCATCAAATCGCTAGGCATGCCCTATATACTAGCCAACGGCTCTGCGCATATAAATGGCCAGAAGCATCGCTTTA
Organism: Drosophila micromelanica; assembly: GCA_004143825.1. Lineage (NCBI taxonomy): Eukaryota > Metazoa > Arthropoda > Insecta > Diptera > Drosophilidae > Drosophila > Drosophila micromelanica. The sequence continues at coordinate 19,608 of SCDY01000536.1, forward strand.
TAGTAATGCCGCGCTACGGCAGCGACATATCAAAGTTCTATGCGCAGAACGGCAAGCGCTTGCCCGAGGGTACCGTCTATCGGCTGGCTATACAAATGCTGGATGTGTACGAATTTATGCACAGCACCGGCTATGTGCACGCAGATCTCAAGGCGGCTAACATTTTGCTTGGCTATGGCAAGGGCGAAAAAGGTCAGGCGTATTTGGTAGATTTTGGTCTAGCTTCGCACTATGTAACCGGCGACTTTAAGCCGGATCCAAAGAAAATGCACAATGGCACTATTGAGTACACATCTCGTGATGCACACTTGGGCGTACCGACGCGACGCGCTGATCTTGAAATACTCGGCTATAATATTATTGAATGGCTGGGCGTTGAGCTGCCATGGGTCAAAGACAAACTATTGACCGTCCCGTTGAAAGTGCAAAAGGCAAAGGAAACATTTATGGCGGATGTTGCCGCATCGCTAAAGCCACTTTTTCCCAAAGGCGTACCGGCGGCTATTTCTGACTACATGAAATACGTAGCCAAGCTGTCGCACAACGAAGCGCCCGATTATAACAAGTGCCGCAGTTTTTTCCTCAATGCGCTTAAACAAATGAAAGTAGCCAACAGTGGCGACTTGGTTTTTAAATTGGCGCCACGAACCAGCAGCAACAACAATAATAATAGTCCACCGGCTAAGGGGTCACCAACGGTTTCACCTCGGAAAAAGTCTAAAAAAGATGAATCGGTGCTTTTAGATTCCTCATTAGATGATGTAATCATTGCCAGTGACGTTGAGGATGATGCAAAATACACGCCACGCAGAAGACTGGCCGTAACATCACCTCGTGCCAAAGCCACAAAGATACCGCCTACGCGCAATGCAGCCTCTAAGCCAGCTAGGGTTTCACCTAGGAAACGCGAAGCATCACAGACCGCATCGCCATTGCGCCCCAGTCCTCTCAAGCGAGCAAAGATGGAAACCAAAACAACGCCGAATGCACCGGGTGCCAGTGCCAAAATTAATTTTAGTCCAGCAATTTCACTGCGTGGTAGGCCTGGCAAGACCGTGATCAATGATGATTTGACGCCACAGCCGCGATCGAATAAGACGTACGAGTTCAACTTTGAGTTGGACGTCAGCATGGATGCCAATGTAATTGTGAATGTAAAGCGCAAAAAGAAGCCACAGCCAAGCAACCTTACACCCGCTGGCAGCGCCAAGACTCTGCCCTTATCGCAGAGCGCTCAAACGCCCAAAAATAGCTCGCCAGCGACACGCGTTAATCTGCGAAAAGTGAATAGCGACGATGTCGGTAGCTCGCCAGCTTTGAGCTCCGCACGTAGTCCGCGCACCCCAGCAGTTACCGTGCGAAAGTACAGGCGTTAATCTCATTTATACTTTTATACATCGGTCTATAATATAGACTTTATATTTTGATTTAATAAAATGTTGCGGGGCATATGTTTTTGATACTATTCCCCAAATTCCCAATAATATCGTAGTTTCTCGTACCACGTCCTTAAAATCTACATGCTGTGTGTATTTTCTTTTCTATTTATAATAATGTAAGGTAATACCATATATCGATATTTAAGTGTCCGTCATTTGGATCTGCGCTTGCTGCTGCTTTCATGGTGTTTGCTCTTGCTGGAACTTGATTTTGCAGTCGAGCTGCCGCGTCGCGAGGAGGAACTGCTTGTGTGTTTTTCTGGAGCGATACTGATAGTACTCAATGAATGCGCCACAGATTTGCTTGCACGCTCCTCCTTGTGCGACTTGGAGGACGATGATGAGGATGACTTGTGCCCATGTTTGCTGCTATTGCTGCTGCTGACATTTGTGGAACTGCTCACCTCGGGCTTGTAAAAGGGCGACGACGAATTGGAAGATGTAGACGAACGCGACGAGGGTATCGACGGTTTGGTTTTGGTTGCAAGTGGCATGGGCTCATCAGGAATGATGACAGTTGGAGTGGAAGCGGGCACGACTGTGCCGGCAGCTGCGCGGCTAGTGGAGGGCTTATTGCAACAGGTGTCGCATTGCCAGTTATGCTCCTGATCGTCGGCAGCCTCTTCGTTGGTAATGGGCGGTTTATGGCACTCCTGATGGTAAAGTGTGCCGCACTTGGAGCACTCGATGAGACGATTGGTAGCCGTGAACACCATTTCGCCACAAATGCAACAATTCAAGTCGCCAAAGTCGCCAGTGTCGCCCGTGTTGACGACACCACTCATGGCCAATCCAGCGGCACTGCCATCATCAGAATCCGCAATGGTGTCTGGAGAATCCGAGGGCACCTTGTCTGGCGAGTTGGTCAGATTGATAATCTCATCGGTGGCCATAGCCTGCGCCGGTGGCTGTGGGGTAGCACGACCGGGAAAGTTGGCCTCATCGTCCAACATGCGCTGGCTCATGTTCTTCGATATCATCTTCTCCGGGCCAAAGCGCAACTTTAACGCCTCATCAAGCAACAGGCGAAGCTCAGACGCAGAAGTAGGATTTGATGAGTGAAGCAGTTTGATAGCTTTTTTGAGCACAGGATCAACTTCTTGTGCGGCAGCGGCTACTGCGGCAATATTTGCAGCCATGATTTACAAACAGTTGTTAGTAACTTTTAAAATGTGTAAATTGTATACACTCAATACAACATACGTATGTAAGAATGCTTAAACACTGAAATGAATTATCGCTGTAATCAGACAACAGCTGTTTATGGGCGTTATTCAACACTATTCTTGCAGCCCTGTTTTTGCTTCTTCTTCAATGTTGTTGTTGTTCTGTATTTCCACCAATGGGTCCGGTGCGGCCGTTACTTCAATAAATTTTGCAGCGTTGCAAAAGTTAAAGTGTTTATTTGCTTAAAAACAAGCACCCAATGCAGTTTACGTGACTCGTTTTGTGCTGCCGCCTAGGATTTGTTATTCGTCATATTCTAGCGCGCTATTCAGATAAGGCTATCGGTCGTTGAAAAATCGAATCGCGATAATAATAGCCGTGCCCAAATAAACAATAAACTGAGGCAGCCAACCAGAGGGTCTGATAAACTAAATAAAACTTGAAATCGATGCGCAAAAGTCTAAACGGAGCTGCGCCTTTTGTTATGAGTAAAAAACACCAATTAGGGAATTGTGGCGCAACAATGATGACTGTGCTGGTCATTTTGCTTGCATTTGCATGTATTATTGGCGCTTCGGATGTTAAGGATGAGAATGACGCAAATCAGCTGGTAAGAGGTTGTGCGGATGATGGGTTGCGGGGGTTGGCAATTTATTTGTTTGTTTTCGTTACCAAGTTTGGGTAACCGTCTAGTTAACAGCTGTACCTATTTCGTACTGCGCACTTGTTGCCAAGTTAACAGGTAAAACAACCAACAGTGCTCGAGTCGGGAATTCCCGACGAGAAGATACCCTGTAGCCATTGGCAAGTTGGGCTTACAAACTTTTAAATTAACTTTATATTGCAGCATGTACTACTTGGGCGTGCAGTGCTTGAATTTGCTAAATTTTATCATCGAACTTAATGGAGTTACTGGCTCTTCTAGTCTCCGAGATTGACGCGTTTTTACAGACGGTCAGACGGACATGGCTAATTAGACTCGTCTAGTGTTGCTGACCAATAATATATATAATTTAAGCAGTTCTGTAAATACTTTTGCACTGTTAACGAATATTGCGCTGTTCGGTCTAACCCCGATTCGAGGTTCTACTTTGTTTATTGCTCATATTAACAATCAGTCAGGACGATTGCTTAGTACTTAGTACAGTTCAAAGTTCACATTTCAAAGTTTCGTTTGTTTACAGTTAATATCAACGCGCGATTGTAAGCTAATTGAACCAGTTTATGGCTACGAATTTGATTTTAGTGGCCTACACTCGGATTTGGCGCATGTGGTGCGCAGCGAGAGTAATGATATATTCGAGTTTAATGTGTGCAGTAATCTGACACACAGTTGCAACAACGAGAGCAACGTGGCCGCCTGCCTCAAGAAGGAGGGCAAGGAATATGTGCTGGGTAAGCGCAATGTGATAAACAGCAAAAACAAGCATATTTAATGCCCTAACATTTCTGCACTTACAGGTCGCCAGCACGAATTGCACTATCGAAATGGCAATATGTATTTCAAATATTTGAGTGGTGCCAAGTGTGAAAATGGAACATTTGACAATCCCAACTATCAGCTGTACGTCAAACTCAGCTGCGACTATACACTAGATGCCAATCCATTGCATATTACCCCTTATGTAAGTAGATACAAAATATCTTAAACATATTGGTTAAATATCTGTGTGTTGTCTTACAGGCTGATAGCACTTGCTCCTTTTACGTTACCTATGAGACACCGCTGGCCTGCTTACCCATTCCGCATGAGTTGCAGTCGAATAGTTGCAGCGTGCGCTATACTAATGCAGGCGATACATTCGACTTGATGTCGCTCAGCGATGTTAACTATAGAACAACGGACCGTCAGGGCGGATTCTTTATAATCAATGTGTGCAAGCCAGTGCTTTATGACCAAAATGCCATGTGCCCAGCCGGCAGCAGCATTTGTCTGTATTCTCCAGCAGTCGATGATCTTAAAAAGCGGTACATTTTGTTTGATCTATAGCGCTAAGCGTATATTCTTTTAAATCTTGTGTGTTTGTAGCTTTATAAACATTGGTAACGCACAGCCGCGGCCCGTTATTAAAGATGGCCAGTTGCTACTCCGCCATGAGTCCCCGACGCCTTGTTCTAGCAATTCCAGCGTAAACTATACCAGCATTATTAACTTCTACTGCGACAGGAGTGTTAGGGTGCGTAACTGAAGATAAAATCATCAATTCTTTGCTAAACTCTGCTTTCCATTCAGAATGCACATCCCGAGTTTGTCGGCCTGGATCAAGATGGATGCACATACCAGTTTAACTTTGTCACGCCGCTGGCCTGCAAGGATCTGGAGCCCTGTACGGGCATTGCCACGGGCAACGAACTGTGAGACGAGTGAACATGTCTAACTTTACGCTCAGATTGTAATCTCTCTTTGAATAGCTTGGATCTGAGTCCCCTCATTGGTGGTGCACCTCACAAATTGACCAAAGATGGTAAAAACTACACTCTGGCTGTATGCTCCAGCGCCGGTGCGCCTTGCATGGCGAATGGTGGTAAGTCGCTCATTTGTTATCTGAATTATTAACGAAGATTTTAAGTGCAGCCGCAGCAGCTGTCGACGTTGCACGTATGCCAGCTTCCACCTTGCATGTTGCACGACCCATAAGCACCTGAACAAGTGTTGTAAATATTTAAAAGGCATATATTTTAAGTGCGAGAAAAACAGAAAATCCATTGACTCACTGCTGGCAACAGTTTAAACAGCTTGCATCCTTAACTTGCAAAACAAATATGCAGAATACACGCCCTTAAAATATTTCGCAATAATTTCAATATATTACGATTTAGAGTCGTTTAAAGTTGCCCATTCTTGTTTACTTGCGCGCTTTTGAGCTCTGGGGACTATGATTCATATTCCTGATGTGGTCATCATAAATATACGTATTTACATACTTTATGAGCTTATATGTCTAAACGTACACATACAAATGATGCAACGTTATATTATATTATAACATTTCTGTAGCTACCCAGTCCCTGCAAGTGTGTAATTATTTTATGATGACCACACCGAAACATTGATGCTCTGCTTATCCCAATATCATAAAAATATAATACAAGTACGATTGCTTTGTTACATACATTTAAACATTTAAAATATTCAATAATAATCTGATAAATATTAATAATAAGAAAATGGGTTATCGATCATTTAAAATGAATTTGATCTACGTATTATATATACCAACTGAAAAAGTTCAAGCATATATATACTGTGTGGGGTCGGAGATGTCTCTTTATGCGTGTTACATACTTTTGCACAAAACCAACAAAAGTCGCATATAAACCATAACGTAACAACTTATTTTTAAATTGCAAAACTTACAACTAGTTTAAATTTAGATTACATTAGGTGTGGTGCTTAGTCAGCAAAAAATGGCTGAGGTAAAAGCATTTATGGTTTGCTGAACTATGATGGTCCATATTCATGGACACGGTTGGTTGTTAACTTTTAACGCTGATTAAGACTCTTCTGCGTTTGCCAATATGCTCAAAAAATGAGAGCTTTATGCCATTGCAAGCAAAAGCGGTAAATATAAACCAAACCATGTGAGCTGTTTGTGTGGCAAACGTGTCTGGGAATATCCATGTAATATACAAAGCCCCAGCACATACACACAAACACACAGAAATGTGCCTGCATATTTCTAGTTGACTGCAGACGCATTTCCGTTGGCACGTCCCTTTTGCTTGGTTGGGTTGCCTCGCGGTTTACGTTTGGAGCTGGGCACGAAAATCATGGCTACCGCTGGGCCTAAACAAATAAATAAGCTCACTTGCATTTGGCAACTGGCATTGCTATCCGGGCCAGACATCGGCGCGACACATACGGGCTAACATTTTCCGGGGGACTACACGAAAATTTCATTTGTTAAGCAAATAGCAGACACGGTCACGCGAACGGTGCTGTTGGTGGAGGACGCGACGCGTGCATTCAGTATGCAACTGTGCTGTATGCTATCTGGTGCCCAGATGACACTGACAGACGCCATATTGCTGCATGTACATTCTTTTGTGGTCGTTGTTGCACAGATACCCTATGGCTATATGCGCACATCTAAGGGGTATACCACTAATATTTAGGTAATAATCAATATCTGTAAACTCAAGAAGGAGAATCTAATTAGGATTATTCGGTAGGCTTTTTTTTGTGTATAAATAAATATCTCAATTGATATTTAAACAGTTAAATAGAGTAACTCACGGGTCGTTTGATATTTGAATATCGCCATTTAAAAATTGCATTGCATGGACTACACATAGCATTCATTTGTTCTTTCTTTTACCACTGCGCTCGTATTTTATTGAAATCCACATTCGAAAGTATTTTGCAGCGCATTTTGTGCACGCTGCCTCGGCTGCAAGTTATAGCCATGGCCAACAGGGCCTCCGAGTCAACAGCAATAAAATGTTGTTAATTGCTTATGCCGCACACGTTGCACGCTGTCATTTTATGTAATTTGCATTTGAAATTCATTCGTGTACGAGTATTTGGGAAACATTGTGCCTGCTTCCTAGTTCTATTTAGAAATCAGTATTCAGATGATGATGAATGATAAATGGGTATAATGGTTCAATCGTATCAATATTAATTTTCAAATGTCGTTTTTACTAGCCCACAGTGCGTATGAAATACGAAAAGGCCAACGGCATTGTTTAGTGTGAACTAATGTCCTGACAAGCAGCTTAAAATGCCAAAAGCGGAAAATGCAGTCAAAAACTATTTCTTGAAATAGTTGTATGTGTGTTTATTTGATAGTGGAGCAGTCGGAATGCTACGCTGCTTATAATTTTCAACTTGTTTTGTTTATTTTTTTACTTCGTTTCTTATTTTTTTTTATGTGAATTTGTTTTTTTCTTTGGTATTTTACTATTGCCTTTGCTGTTGAACATATTCAATTTAGAGATACGCCCCAGTCCTGACACTTGCCAGCAGATGTTTTGCTCCAGGATGTGCTAGCCAAGCATCTACTAAATCGTTTATACATTTGTTTTTCTCATTTTTGTTGTGCTGGCCAACGTTTTGAGCCCTTTTCTTGGCTCTTTCTATACTGTTTTCTTATTGAAATTCAATTTGCTAGATTTTCGCGACGTTTTTGCTTGTTTCTTTTTTATTTTTTATTTATTTACTTTTTGTGTTTTTGGCCCTGTTAATGTTCATGCAATACGGTTGTAGTATATATATAAATATAAATAATATACCATCTTCTCTTCAATTTGTTGCCTCATGAAAGCAAAAAATTGTATTCTTGCTTTGCTGTTTATGGTTAACCCTTCTATGCAATTTAAACAATTTGAGCAATTGATTGTTTTTCTTTTTGATGTTTCTTTGCCTTGTGGCCGTACATTTTGTGAAGCTTTATGGGTTCTGGTCAAGTTGTGATTGCATTGAAATTGAATTTGTGAGTGTTTTGTGGCATATCGCCTTTTTCTTTTTTCTTCTTCAGCTAATCTCCTAACAGAAATGATTTGACCCCCAAAAGGTGGACAGCAGGTGATGGCATCAGGTGGTTCGTTCAATCGCTTTTAAGGATGAATTGCATGGTACCGCAGGATATACTGTCGTCGCACACAAACACCCAGCACACAAACAGTTAGATGCTTCCATAGATACTTGTATAAGTATTGTCACGGTTCTACAGATTTCTCATTTATCAATTTAGTTGACAGTCGATTTCTTTTCAATTCAAGAGAAAACCCCACTTCAATTGACTTTTTGTTGCACAACCTGTATGGCCACATCAAAAAACCAACGATATCAAACAGTTGGCGTTGCTGTTCTTGTTTGTTTGCTGTTGTGGCATGTGCAATAAAGTACAAAAATAGACAAATGGAAAAATAGCCGAAGGGAAAGTAAGAGGCAAAGTGAAAGACAGAGAGACACAGAAAGAAAGCGAAAAAGACAGGGCATGGTCGAGTAAAATTACCATATTCTAGTCAAATCACAATCACAATTCTGTCCACTGGAAGCTTTTCAATCAAAATCAAGCAATGTGAATGATGTTCTTTTAATAGATTTCAAAATGTTTCACTACAGTGTAAGAATGCTTCACGTATACGCATCGAGTAATCAATTTTGGTCACTACCTACATATTGAATATCTGTTTTAATGCGAAAACTTAAAAATGTTATACTCGTTCACTAAGTATAAAGAGTTTATTGTGCAATGTCTGATAGTTGTACACACCCACACCCACTTTGTAATTGATAATGGCATTCTGGGCCACGCCCACGCACTGAAAATATATATACGACATTTTTAAAGTTAGAGCCTCAAAATAGATTTAAATAACCTTGGATATTACATATTATATTATATTATTTTATACTTATTTTGTACATATATATATATATATTTTTTTTTTATATATATATATATATATATCTGTAGTTTTTAATTGCCTTCCATTTATATTTTCTGTATATATACGTATCATATTTGTTTTTGTATTCATATGCATGTCCGGTAATCCATTTATGCGCTGATGGTCACTTACCATTTGTCAAAGCGTATGTCCGGAGTACGGTTAAAGCTGGCCTAAAGTCAACAGCAGTTGATAAGAACAAAACTCGAAAAAATTGGGAAAATCGAGAAACAATTAATTTTGTCTTTGAACAACTGATGGACGATGTCTTCGTGGCAAGCGCTCGATTTGGCTGCCATTTTTTGAGGACGACTTCTTTTTTTTGGGGGGGATTGGTGGGATGCCGCGCGTATTTCGGTGCGGCACTTGTCACAGTTTTTGTGAACATGTCTAACACACGCTGTGGCTCACTTGGCTTTCCTTGTGCACTTGCAGGCGCCTGCTATGAAAAGGATGGTCAGACGTACAGCCTGGGAAACTTCAATTCGCATTTGCGTTTCAATCAGAGCGGCTCGCCATATTTGCTATACGAGGATGGCATCAACTGCGGGGATGGGGGCCGTCTCTGGTCGACAAAAATCGAATTTGTGTGCGCGAACAATGCAACAAAGGACAATGGAAGCGCCCACATCGATGCTGTGAAAATAATTGAGGACTCCAATTGTCAGTTGTTAATTCAATATCAGACGCCGCATGCTTGCCAGCAGCAAATTAGATGCAAGGTAAGTGTACCTTATTCGGTTGATGGCAGCGGCAGCAACGGCGATAACATAGTCGACCTAACTCCCTTGATTAACGCCAATGACAATTACGAGGCTCGTGTCGAGCTGCCAGCCAAGCAGCAGCAGCAGCTGCCCAAAAATACAAAGGTGAGTCTGGAGCCCTGATTTCCCCTAGGTGCTGCCGACATCTAGTTGCCTATCCCTTTGTCTTTACAGTTCTTTTTGAATGTGTGTCGTCCATTAGTGCCGAAATACCAATTAGGCTGCGCCGGCGGTTCAGGTGCTTGCATGGCCAAAATATCGGCAACCGGTGCGCCCGAGGAAGAGCAGGTAAGTACCAGCTAAAAGCGGCTTAAAGGCTTAAGTTGCAGCAATTCAAGCGTATGTGCTGCTCGTTAATGTGGCTGCCTGTATATGTGAGTGTCTCTCTCTCTCTCTCTCTCTCTCTCTCTTTCTGTGTGTGACTGTTGTACATTCCTAATTGGCAGCAATTTCACTGTGCCCAGTTGAATATTTTTGCGACATATAAACAGATAAACATCCTTGCTAAATTCTTCAATTTGCCCATTAAACCATTTGGGCAAATGCCCAAAAAAATTTGTGCCGCCATTCATGCATTTAATATGCAGCAAATCCAATTGCTAAGCCAGAGTCCACCGCACAGATGCTCTTTACTTAGTGGCCACCAGGCACTAGTGAGTGGCCAGTGGATTTGGTTACTTCATTAAGCGGCGCAGCGGCGCAAACGTTGCCATCGTCATCTCTGTTCCCGTTGCCGTCCCTTGCTGCCTGCCGTTGACAGCTGAAGAGCTGAGTGAAGCCAGTGTCTAGAAGTTGCCTAATGCCACAAATTGTGAGCATGCCCGCTTCCCAGTTTCCAGCTGAGTCCCTCTCTGTCTCTCTCTTTGTGTGTGTGTGTGTGTGAGTATCATGCTGTCCAAACTGCTGGCCTGCGCTTAAATAAGTACTTAAGCCCACAGAAGTATGCAATGAAATTCGTTTGAAATGAGATTTTAGATCTTGCTACAAATTGCTCGACGAAATTGTCGGGTTTTTGTGCTACACAGATGGCTGAATGGGAATGCTAAAATCTGCTAAACTGCCATATTATGTTGTCTTCCACGATATTGAAATTATATTAGTATTTAATACCTAACTAATTATATGTATTATTATTAAATTAATTAAATGTCTTACTTCCTATTAATTCAATTACTTTTCTTTTGTTTCTGTTAAGTTTTAATAATTTAATAATTTAATAATGATAATCGCAAAGAGTATTTTTAGTATATGAGGCGTATATAGGAAATTTTATTTACTGCAATTCACTGTTTACTGCATAAAAATAGAAATATTTTTTAAGTGCATAGGAACTTCATAGCAATTATATTTTAAATGCTCTAAACTGTAAAGAAAATATATATATATATTTGAAATTCCAAGTATCCAATTAACGAATCACGCAGTAAATTTTTAAAAGTTCCTAATATTACCAGATTGCTGAATTGCTAGGATTACTCTTAAGATGTTGTTTTTTTGGCACTTTTTTCAGACCACATCTTTATGAGGCGTTTTGATGGCATTGTGAAACTCTTATACAATAAATTTATGAATTATAATACGCTGTCTGAGCGACGCAATCATTGCCTGCGTGCCGCATGCCACAGGCAATGCCCGCAATCCCCCTTCCGAAAAACATAACTTTTATCACATGCCTGGGGCAAAAACATTGTTAAAGTTGTTAAAAAAATAAGCACGTACGCGCTGCAAATGACGGCGCATAGGTTATGGAAATGGGGGTGTCGGAGGGGCAGCGATACTCGCGATATTTGTGAACGTAACGCGGGCCAACAAGCGTAACGTGGCAGAAGGCAACGGAACGCAACGGAACGGAAGGATATGGCAAAATGCGGCTATGGCGTTGACGCTGGTGTAAAAATATGCGCACACACACATATATATTTATATATGTATGTTAAAATATATATATTGTAAAACAGCTTTTAGCGGCCAACAGCCATCACAGTGGTTGGATCCGCCCTAACCCCATTTCAACATGGAGTTGTGCCCCATGCGATGTGCATTGCAGAACATTTCCGGCTGTTGTTGGGGTAGGGGTGAGACTGAGATGGGGGAGATGGGGCAAGAGACTGTTGTCGATTGGGGCAAAGTGCCGTCGGCTTTGTTTGCATGCCTCTGGCCTAGAAATAACGTAGCCATGGTTATATATTTTTTCTAAAATTTATATTGCTTTATTTGCACAGCAGGCGAATACACACACGTACGCAGGGAGTCATTGGTGGCTGCTGCTGCTGCTGCTGCTGTTGACATTTGCGCCACGTTTTGCATTTTGAAAATGCTCCGTTTTCAGCGGCATTTCGTGTGCGGAAACGGAAATGTGCTGCTAGCTTCTGACGCGCACTTGAACGAGCAACTCTTTACTTTAGCCAAACACCCGACTGCTCACCCACTCATTGACAGTTGTCAAATGTCGAATGTCGTTTGGCTTCTGCTGCTGCTGCTGCTGCAACTGCTATTTCTTCTTCGGATTTGCACTCCGGCATTTGCAGATATTTTAATGTGCTGCCAGTTGCACATCCTAAGCTATATCCTTGAGACCCATTGACTTGGCACATTTGATTTTCTAACTGTCACCGCGACCCGTACGGGGCACGCGCTGCTGCCACTGCTGGTCTTGCTGGAGCTGCAGCTCATCGTCGTGCATCGTCTTCGGCGAATAATGTAAATTTGGCTGGGGCATGTGCCCAGCATTGTTAAGTTGCATGCAGCAACCTGTTAATGGGCAATGTGAATAATTTTTGTAACAGCAATGCTTTGTAGAAATTCATGAAATTGGTTCAGGAAATACTGAAATTCCTTTAAGCCAGGTTAAAGTTTTGGGCTAAATTTAACATTCTTTGTTTGGTTCTTCAGACGAAACAAATTATGCTGCTGTCCATTGTGTTACACAGACGCTCAAACAGATAGACATTCATTTGTGGGCGTCTTTTTGGCTAGGCATAGCTTTGGCCTGCGTGTCGCCACAGGACATTTGATGCTAATGCTTCACGCTTGTCCATGTCCCGTGCCAGTTTTGACTGGCCTCTGAATTCTCAGTTCTCCAAGCCAAACGCTGAACTTGCACAAATCTTTATTGCTTTTCAACTAAAGCTTTTGCTTTTGTTTTCCACTTTTTCTTCTTCTTGTTTTCAACTCAATAAAGTTTTAGCAGCAAACACAACGGGCCCCTTCTATCTACCATATATGCCCTGCCCAGCATAAAGCACTTTAGCTTGATCAAGCACACAGCTAACTGTGTTGCCCCATGTGCAAAAAAAAATCATTGGACATCGTAGCATCGACACATTTGAGATTAACTAACTCTCTGCTGTTTGAGTTCGTGTTGCAGATACTTTACTATCTATTGATATATTTTTTTCGTGTTTTTCTGCTTTTAATTAAAGTGCAATCGAAATGCGACGAAACAGACATGACTTGTACTTTTCATTTAGTTTTCTTCTTCAGCTGATTTTTAACAGAAACCACTTGGCTTTAGGTTTGTTTTTTTGTATTTTATATATATTTACTTTTGTTTTTTTTTTTTTATTTTTTGCTTAGTATGCTTTGTGTTTTTATTTTTTCGTAAAGCTCCTACTTTTTTTTACAACTTATTTATTTGGTATCTGCAAACAATTAAGTTTTGTTTTTTATTTTATCTGTTGTGTTGTTATTATTGGTCGGTCGATGCTTTTACTTTGTTTGCCTTTCCTCTCGTTTCTGTTGAGCAAAAAGTTTAGCAAACTTAAAAGAAAATATAAACAAGTGACCAGGAAACATGGACAAACAGCACTCCGTTTGGCCGTTTGCGATAAGAAAGTTTTTCAATAAATTTTGAAACAGCAGGTTACTCAAAACTTGCAAGTCTACAGCTAAGCTGATAAGCTGGCGCCATCTCAACACAAATACACGCATGTAAATATATATCCCAGATACTGCCGAACTATGCCCCATGCTAATGAGGATTGCCTGTTGAAGGACATTCCTAGATGCTGCTGCTGCTCCTTCTGCTGCTGGTTGCTGCCAACTGCTTGTTTGCTGATGCCGCATTAGTTCAGATTTTGAGTTTTCAATGGATTTCCAATGGCTAGTAAGGCTAAGGGGCGGATGAAAAAAAGAAAAAAAAAAAAATTCTGCCAGCTAGCGTAACGGTTAGCAATAAATAATAGGGCAAACTGCTTAAACCTTGCCTGAGCTGCATACGAAATGAGTTTGTGCGCTGTCTGCCCGCCAGTGGCTAATACGTTTAAGATGAGACGACAACATGTGCAACGTTTGCCACCATCGACGTCGCTGACCCGGGGCATAAATCTTGTGCCACTCGAGCAGCATTGCCCTGGCTGCGATGGTGCAGCAACTGCTCCACTTTGGACATTAAGCGCACGTCTCCAGTTGAATGCCCGACTGGGTAGCTGGCTGCCCAGCTGACTGTCTGCTGCTGACAATGTTTAAGCTGGCTGCCAACAACAGTGCGCGGAGACAGGGGGGCAGCAGTTGGCGCGTGCTGCTGCTGCCTTGGCTGTGGGTGTTGCAACTGGCGCCTGTTGCAATTGGTGCGCCATTGAACAGGCGACAAAAAGGTCGATTATTGTGCAATTTGCACAGCTAATGCTGGCTAAGGACATCGTATCCTGCTGCTGAAAGCTAAACCACCATTGCAAGTGGTATTATTACAGAGTAAACAATTGAAACCCAGTTCTACAAAATTTTCGTCAAATAATTATGTTATAAGCCAATCTTTATTAATCACTGGCTAAGCACATTGATTTATAGGATTTTATGTATTAGGCAGTTGAAACAAATTTTTATTTTGTCGGATATTTCACTGAATTCTTGAAAATACAATTAGTTAACTGGTCTTTTCTGCTGCATTGACTGTCACGGTTGGTTATCGGCTGTCAGGGGCCAAAACATTTATCCATCCGTTCGGCTGCGGTGCTTATCGTTTCAGTGTGACATTGTCCTCTTTGATATATGCGGCCGCTAAAACGCATGTCCTGTTCGAAGGACAACAACAACTACTAGTCTGGGAACGAGCGGTGGGCAATGTAAAAGAGAAGAGAAGAGAAGAGTGACGAACGTAAACGTGGCTCTGATAGAGATTTCGAGTTATTTGCGGCAATCAGAGCCATAAAGTTGGACACGTGATTGCTCACGCCAGTCGACTTACATTGCTTTTTGACCCCCCTTGCACAAATATAATCCGCTAGTCAACCCTCACTCTATGTGTCCTTTGATTGCAGAGCCTTGGTTTTCCGCTGGTTACGTTAGTGGCCATCAACCGCACCGATGCTGAGCTGCTCTACGCGCACGGCGATCCTTGTCCCACGGACAAGTCCATCCAACTCTCCACCCGCATTCACTTCAGCTGCAACATGCGCGCGGGTCGTGTAAGTATTGAGACCGGACACCGGTGGCCACTTGTGGCCAGGTCGAGATTATGTGACGGTATTTGCGCTTGAGTAAATGGGCTATGATTGTTTTACTTATGCAGGGCCAGCCAGTGCTGAGTTCAATTGATGACTGCGACTATCATTTCAACTGGGACACGAGTGTCATCTGTCCGCAGCACGAGTGTAGCTTCAGAGCGGACACTTGTGAGATGGTGCAGGATGAGGTAAACAAGCGGTTTAACTTTAAAACTGCCTCCTTTACGAATGCCGGCAAGATTGAGGTATGTTTGGTATCATCAGCCTGATCTGTTGCTATTCTACAAAGTAATCGTTTACAATTTTAGATCAACAACAATACAACCAAACTGGAGCTAAACATATGCGGACTGCATCGCAAGGCCATGACGGACTATTCGCAAGATTTGGTTAACTTGTTCTTCACACACGACCTGCCTGGCTGTGGCAAGGAGGGTAAGTCCATCTCTAAGCTAATTCGATTAGCGTTGCTAGTTTCTTATTGGAGAGCTGCTGTTTGTCGCTTGTCGTTTGTCGGTTCCGCTTCCGTTTCCGTTTCCACTTCCGCTTTCCGTTTGGACTTCCGCTGACGCAACACGCGCATTTCCGCACGCTGTACGCCATTTTGTGTTCCTGTTTTTTTTCCACTGACTCTTGAGCTGTTTTTTGGGTAATGACAAAATCGCATTAGAATTGGCGCTCAGCCCAATGCACTTCCGGTTTCCTTATCTCTCAGCCCTCACACCCCATAACCCAACTTCAACACACTCAAACACACACTACGTCAAGCGCCTCACAATTTTTTGTTGCCTGCTTTTGGGCGCCACTGCAGCGACTGCAACACTTTTTTCGCGCTGCGCTTGTCGTCATTTTGTTTTATTTTTGTGATTCAATTTTTTTTCTGTTATCTAAGTCTTTTATGCCGTGCGGCGAACAAAAAACGCAAAGTACTTGAAATCACAATAGGCGGGAAAAAAACTTTAGAACTAGCAAAAAATCCTCAAAAAAAATATTTAAAATGTTTGGCGAGATAATACGGTTAAATAATCTTGGTGCAAATGCGGACGTTCTAATACCCTGCTAAAATATTATGGATGTGTAAGAGGGTATAACGAAGACAAGAATACAATTTACAGAATATCTGATAATCGGGTAATCAAGAGAGTGATCAATTTTAGAATGCATTTATTTTTACTATATTTGATTTTATTTTTTCTAATGCCAAAATACTTAATTAATAACAACAGGAATCTTTTAGATAAAGTTTAAATTTTTGGAGAACTTTAAAGCTGGGTATCTGATAGTCAAGCGCACCCCATCGGGATTTCATATATCCTTTTTACACGTTGCTTACATTTTTTTTATGCCGCTGCTGCATTTGACCCATGAATATTTAAAGATCCACACAAAAAACATTCACTATTTCGTTCATGGCAATAATTTTTATAGGCGGCAGCGTGTGACAATAAAAAAAACTTTGCCATTAAATAGAACTTTTTGTTTATGTGGCAACGAGCAATAAAACTGGCAATTTAATTATGACAACGTTCCCGCAGTCAGCTGAGAGAGCTTCACAATGAATTCAACTTGGTATTATAAAACTCTCTTTGAATTTTGGGTGTGGATGAAAGTGTGTGTGGTTGACAATCTGTAAGCGATCAGACAATTCTAATATGCTTACTGACATGCACAACACAACTGCAAAAGGATGGAGTAGGTGAAAGGGGGCTGGTGTGTTTATTCGTTTGACTGTGCGGCTGAGCCCAAATCCCTCAACAGTTGTTTCTGTTGAGCGCCAACCAACCGCTCCCCCCACCCCAAGCATACATTCACCCACACATAAACATTGGCCCGGCTGTGCATTTGAACGACTGAAGCAGCCACAAAAGGGAACCCTCCGCTCTACTGCGCCTCGGCTCCCCTGTCGCTTATATCATGCGGCTTTTGTTGTCGTCTCCAGTGATAATTATTTTTGGCTTTTATGTGATAACTTTGCAGCAGGACTTTGTTGGACCGCCCAAACCAACCCGTAGTTTTGGCTCCATGGCCAGACATTTGGAATATGATAAGGATTCATTTAAACGTTGTTGTTGTTGTGTTTCTCTTGTTGTTCAAGCTATGCCCCAGTTGTGTTGTGTTGTTTGTCGGTCAATTAAAATAAAATGCCGCTTTGTTTTAGTATGGTTTTGCCTGGTTTTCATCACTTTTTATTAGGGTCAAGTTTGTGGTTTGAATTTTTTATATTTTGTTTTTGGTAAGATGCTGCATTTTAGCTAATTAAAACCTTAAACTCTGTTCTATTTACGTCCATTGCAGGCAAGATGAATGTCCACATGCGCTTCATTTGCAGCAACATAACTGAGAGCTCCCATAGCATTACGAATGTAAGTACAAAACTTTTCTAATCTTTAATTAAAAGTAAACAAGCCATAAAAATAATTTAAAATTAAGAATTAAATGACTTTGTTCATTGTAAATATTGCTCAAAGTTAAAAGTTGGAAGAAAACAGTAAATTAGTGGCTCCATCTTTTTTTTAATTGTTCATACTAAAACAGACTATGTTTTTTGTTTTTACATATATTTGTAAAATATTTCCTATAATCGATTCATATCAAGTAATACATTCTATAAAAAATAATGCAAAAAATTAAAAAAATTTTGACATGTAAAATTCGTATTCCATCAAAAAACAATTTTTATGCATAACGGAATTTCACTTTCCCATATGATTAGTTTAAATTGACCCAATTGGTAAAAAAAATATATCGAAATATTTATTTTCATTTTTTATAAGTAATGCGTCTATTGCATTTGCATTTGTTGCGTCTATCCAAAGTACAGATAAATTGTTTAAGTTCGAAAATGTCATGGTAAATAGTTTGCAAATTCCAAGACAAGTTGATAAGACCCACATGAGTCTGCGTTACGAAAAGTGTAGCATGCATTTGCGCGCTTAGGGCATATTAAATTGACATGGGCGAAACAGGCAGGACCGAAGTAGATTTAACATACCTTTTTGCATGTATGTGCAACCCTCGTCCGTCCTTGCCACATGCGGGAGCAGGCAGCCAGTTTCTTGGCAAAGTCTGGCCAGGAGCTGTGCGCGGCTGCTTCAAAGTAAAAATGTATAAGAAATATGCAGAAAAAGGCCGCACAGCGTGGCACAACTGGGCGCAAAACAATGTGGCAGGTGTCCTTTGTTATGCTTACCACTTGGCAAATCCGCTTTGCCAACCATGTTTTTTTTGTATTTTTGTTTTACTGTTGTAGCTGCCGCTGCTTTTCAGCAAAAATGTTGCCTACCGACCTGTGCGGCTTTTGGTTTTGTCAGCCACCGTTTTTTCTTGCTTGGTGTCTGCTGCTTTTGCATGATGTAGTTGTTGTTGTTGTTTCTGCTGTTGCTGATACTTTTAGCCGCCAGGCGTGCTATTGTTTTGGCCCAAGCCTTTGTTGCCTTCAACAATCGCAACTAAAAATGCACGTGCCTGACTTGCTACAGCTACAACATATTGTTGCCCCTTTCTTGGGGTCTTGGTCTTTGGCTACACCAGTGATTTTTAGAACTGCTTTCTCTCTGAGCCATTGTTTGTTAGTTGTGTCGCCTTTTGATTACGCCTTTGTGTGGCGCTGACCCTTCTTCGTTGCTGTTGCTTCTTGTTTATCAAATAATTGTCCCTGTAAGCGCTGCAGCTGTTGCGTTACTTACACCCAAGCACAATGCAGGCATTATTAAATTCAATTCTGTTACGCAAATCTTAATTTCATTTAAAACAACAACTTGCGAACTATTTGAGCTCTTCAATTAGAGTGCAATGTGCATTTTAAACTGACTTTAAAAATTAAGTTACAATTTGTGCAATAATAAGTATTAAATATAATATTCAGGATGCAACATATTTTAGAAAAGAATATTCTATTATTCAATTTAAACCTTCATTGAGAATTTGTTCTGTTATATTTTTTATTGTAAATTTTAAAGGCGATTTATACTTACAAAGTAAATTATGGCTATAATTTACCATAAACAATGCCTTATTGCGTTTCATACAATGCTGTGTTGTGTTTTTAAGCCAATCTCTAAATTGATTTTGCATTCTGTTTGCATTATGTAGATATATGACAGACAACCGCAGGTTGCTGCAAAATAGTCAATTTGCAGCATTTTGTAATTAGTGGTCGGACCGACGCTGGCAACTTTCGTAGGCTGTTTCACAAACATACCGAAAATGCAGCAATTAGTGCCTGAGGTTTAATAAAACAGACTAGAACATACACACGCAAACGCACTCGCACACACACACAGGTGTGTATATATATCTATGTACAGCTATTGTAGTCCATTACGCACAAATTGCCAAAGGAGATGCCGTAAGCAATTGAAAATATTTTCCTGTCCATTTTGTGATGGGCTCTCTCTGTCTCACTCTCGCTCTCTCTCTCTCTCTCTCTCTCTCTCTCTCTCTCTCTCTCTCATTCTCTCGCTTTCTATCAGCTGTTGTTATTTTTATTTAAAATTTTTTTTTGTTTCTGATTCTGTGCTCTCCCCGTATTCGCTGCGTAAACATTGGAAAGGACGTTCACTGCTCGGAGCTTAGTTGTTGCCTGTTGCAATACTCGCATGTGGCACAAACCAATTGACCCAAATTTAAACCAGTTCACAAATAGCTGCAAGCTGCTTGCATCCAAAGCGCTGTCGCACGAGCTGCGCTTTGGATATAAAATGGGGTTCTGGGCTGGGAAATGGATATGCTATTAGGAATCAAACGAAATACACACACACACGCCAGTAGCTGTTGGGAGTGTTTGCCTGATTACGGTTAATTGCATTACACACTTCGTAGAGGTGTTAATAATTTCATTTCTTTGTCAAGTGCACGTAATGACATTTGGGTGCGCTCCACTGGGGCTATCCGTCCGTCTCATGTTTGACATGCATTTCATGCTCAATTACGTGTATGCAAACAGGTTGCAACTGCTCGTTGCTTTCTATTTGATAATTAAACAAAAATAAGCACTTTGTGCTCAGACTATAGTAAACATATGCGATTGAGGTCCTTAACAAACTGCATTCAAAAACCATGTTTAGCTTATCGGCGAACAAAGGTTAATTAAACCACAGAGCTAAATGTAATTACTTTCGGTATATACTCTAAGCTAGATTTTATTATATGATATTATAAAGATAATACATAAATAAATATGGAATTTAATTTTGTTTTATGACGCTGACAAAATACACGTTAGCTAAGAGTTCTAAAAGGTTTTTAACTGTAACTGCAAAATTTAAGGATTTCGTTTAAAAAATTACGCTTACTATTTTCCATTTTATTGTTTTTATTTTAAGAGCATAAATCTAGTTTTAATCTAATTTTGCTTACTATACCGATACTTTTATTCAAATCGGTTTAATTTGTAATTCAAATTCAAATTTCTTAAGCTCTTTGAGCTTTGAAAATAATTCTACTAAGGCTAATATTTTTTATACCCTAATCCCATTGAAAATGGGTAAAAAAGGGTATAATGGTTTTGTGCAGAAGGAAGCATCTCCGACCCCATAAAGTATGTATATTCTTGATCAGCATCAGTAGCCGAGTCGATTAAGCCTTACTCGTCTGTCTGTCCGTCTGACCGTCTGCCGGTCTGTCTGTCCTTCTGTCTATATGAACGTGCCGCTTTCAGAGACTAGCTAGCTAGAAAGCTGATCTTTGACTCATTCGGTTCGTATATACCATACGCAGATCAAGTTTATTTCAAATGATCGATAACTCTTTTCGTTTTTTTATTATCGATATTTATCTCTTCTTTGACTTGGTTTTTTAGGCATGGCTAAAAAACGAACCAGGAACAAAAGGACTATCCTTATCAAAATCGGTTGAGTTTTGGCAAAGTTACGACTGGGGAAAGTTCAGACCTATCCTTATATGGGAACACTAGGGTATATATTCGAAAATTTTTTACATACCCAAAATTTTATTTTTAAAACGAAATGTAGAATTCATCTAGACACCGAACCATGAACAAAAAGACTATCCTTATCAAAATCGGTTGAGTTTTGGAAAAGTTACGACTGGGGAAATTTGAGACCTATCCTTATATGGGAACAGTAGGGTATACATTCGAAAATTTTCTATATCAATTTGTACCAAAAATTTTATTTTTAAAACGAAATGTAGAATTCATTTAGACAACGAACCATGAAGAAAAATACCATTCTTATGAAAATCGGTTGAGTTTTGGCAAAGTTACGACTGAGGAAAGTGGAGACTCATCCTAATATGGGAACACTGGGGTATATATTCGAAAATTTTTTACACGAAATTGGACCAAACATTTTATTTTTAAACTGAAATGTAGAATTCATCTAGACACCGAACCATGAACAAAAAGACTATTCTTATTAAAATCGGTTGAGTATTGGCAAAGGTACGACTCATTAAGTGCCGCGAATTTGTGTGTATGTGTTAAATTCTGGGTTCAGGGTATCTTCTAGTCGGGAGGGTATCTTCTAGCCGACTAAGCAATCTTCCTTGGTTTTTTTTTTATTTTGCTAGTTGGTTACTTGTTCATACTGTTCATACTGAAATGTAAATCAATCAAATAATTTGATTTATTAAATGTTGTCTATTTTATTGAAAATATAATATATTGGACTTCCTTAAAAGCCAAAAAAAAATGTTTCTTATAGAAAACTAAAACTAAATCCAAATTTGGAACTAAAGCCAATGCTGGTTTATAAATTGAGCAGGAAACTTCCTTCAGCAGGGTTCCACCTTGCGGTTATTTGTTTAACTTTCTATTGTTGCTCAAATTACGCAGACCACACGCTCCACACGCATCCAAGTTTAATGCAGTTGCAGCGGTAAACAACGTCCACTCACACAGACATGCACCGTACACAAACACACACACACACACGGAACACGGCGACAATTTTGTTATTATTTTGTGTTGTCGTCCTTTTTATTTTTCGGCCAGCGAACATGGCGAACAAAAGCAAAAAGGACTTGCCTGCAAAACCGGCAGCGACGATGTCGGAAAATTAGCGATTCAATGAAATGGGATTTTAAATGGCTGCAAACTTTTTAATGCGTCTACCGTCGTCCTGCCCGTTCTCCTCAAAATGTTTTAGTTCGTGTCTGGGGCGACGCCATGGACGGGTGCGCGACCCGGGACGCCGGCAAAGTTGTGCAACGCGAGTTTTTGCCACTTGCAGTTGCCAGTTGCAGCCGCCGCAAAACTTTTTAAATTATGCGCACATTTGCAGCGCCCCGTTGCTGCCGCTGTTTCTGTTGCCATGTTCTTGTATTTTTTCCAGTGGTTGTTGTTGCTGCTTTTGCTGTTGCTCGTTGGCCGCGCCGGAAATGGTCTTTGGCCGAAAGTGTTACACGCAGCGTGCAGCCGGACGGATGGCGTGCGACAACGGCCCTGGAGATGGGGCGAGAATGGGGTTGACATTGGTGTTGCAAATGGGCGGTGGGGGGTGCTGGTGTGCAAACAAGTTGCAAGCAGTTGTTGCGCCACAATTTGCAGCCCTTTTGTGAGCGCCAAAGGGTCGAGCGAATGCCTTTCAGTTAGAATTTATGTATTTTGCCATATCAATTTAGTTATTTATTATTTTTCTTTGCACTTAATGAAGAAAGTTTTTAATTACACGAATCTTTCTTGCAGGACACGCAGTGCAGTTTGCTCTTTGTACAGCGCACGCCGAGCATCTGCTCGTTCCTGGGCCTTAGCACACCGCCGGAGGATGTAGGAGATAGCAGTAGCAGTAGCAGCACCAGCACCACTAGCACCACATCCAGCACGCGAGCAACGCCAATGGGTAAGCCAGCAGAAGCAGCCACAACGGCTGCATTAATTCTACCGGCAGCTGTTCTCAGCCCAACGGCCTCTGTGGGCAGTAAGTGCAGTTAGCCAGGGTCTTTTGGAATCAGATTTCATATGACATCATTTACAGCCATCCTGGGTATAATCCTGTCCGTGACGTTCTTTGTAGCATGCGTGGGAATGTTTGCTTTTTCCCCGGCACGAAGGCAGCGCGTGCGTCGCCTATTCCAACGAAGCAGCTCAGCAGTCCGATATTCCAGGGTATAAGCTGGCATGCAGAGCTTGGAAAATGATAACCATTCAAATATTTTATTACAGGTACAATCGAACGAGGAGGCCAATCTGCTGCTGGAACCTAACGGCGAATTTACGGAGAGCGACGATGATATGCTCCTTTAGAGGGCTGTGAAAACTGTAAAATAAAAGACATGAGTTATCCCAAAGTTAAGAACGTTTAACACCAAAGACATAAAACGGCAACTAATTGTGAATGAAAAACTGATAGTAACTGATAGTAATGATACTTATGTGCTATACGTCTGATAACAACGACAAATAGTCAAACCCAATTAATGGAACTATTAATATATATGGCTAAACAATATTATATATTTTATATACCTGCACTCCACATATGTAAAGGCAAAACCCCACAACGCCCCTGCGATAAATGCAATATACGTATTGTTAAATCCAAATAATTGCATGAGACAAATGCGTTCTAACTAAATCATTTTTCCATGCAACATTACTTTTACTTATGAGTAAGCAGCCTATGTTCTGCTTCCAACTACTTAAATTTTTTATATATATCCTTACCTTACCAGTGAAAAGTTTGATACAGTTTTCAGTTTTGTTTGTTTGTATTATATTTTATGTGACATAAGATAGTATTCATCTTTTTTATTTGTTGTGTAGTATTTTGTGTAATATGAGACTGGGCAATAAGTACTTAATGTTGTCAATATTTTCCTATTTTAGTTTTGTCCATTAGTTTATAAAATCATCTGTAAAAATATTGTTTTTAAATAATAATACAAATATGTGTAAATCTGTATGCGCTCTGTATAAAAAGGAATTTAAAAAATATAAGCGAAAATACATATAAAAAATATATTTCTGAAATAGTTCAACGAGTTTTATTCTTCTTTCACGATTATTATCTGGGCCTACAGTGGGTAACTGCTAAGACGGAGCTTTGGAAAATTTGAACACGATGCAACAAAATAATGCTTTATTCAAGTGTCCTGAATATTATAATCTCAAACTGGAGGAAGCAAATATGTTATTTTTATTATTAAATAATAAATGCATGATTTATATAATTTTTAAAATATATATATTATTTATTATATTTGTATACTTGACATACTCTTGTACACAATTACACTAAATGATGTACATAATATGTATGTATTCATTTTGTATAAGTAAATGAGTGTGTCTGCATAAATTTGTAGGTACCTCAGGCAATACATTTCAGAGACATGACATAGCTACTTATACGTTATTTTTAATGCTAATTACAATTTATTTAATATACCTTTAATGCGTAATATGTACTCTTACTATATTATCGAATTATGGAAATGAAGAATTATATATGCGTAAAGTTGATAAAGTGATGTATGTACGTAGTAAATATGGTATATGGTATGCCGTGTATGAATCGCATTTATGAGTACTTCAGATATTAACGGCAAGATAAAGATGCCATTCATCATATGAATTATGTTTTCAACGAAATATAAAAAGTTTTTTTTGTTATATGTACAGGAGTAATTTGTTGTGTGGGGTTTCATCAAACTCTATTAGTTTAAGAGGTTTCGTTACATACAAAGTAGGATGATATATGTATATAGATTTTTGTTGTTTTTCTTTTCTATTTTTAACTCTGAACCATCATCCAACGTCGAAACGACGACGTCAGCTTTCAAGTTCTTCTGATTTTATTGTTTTTTGTTACATAAATTTTAAGTTACAGAAATAACTTTGTATAAGGCATTGTCTGTACTCAGGTTTTTTTAATACGGATTTCAGTGTAAACACTGGAGCATCATCCGTATTGAAAAAATCATGAGCACAGACAATGTTTTGTTGATTAGTTAAATTTTTATGCAAATCATTTTCGAAAAAACTTGAAAGGGAGATTGCTCGTTCTTGTTTTGACGAACGTTTGATAGTCCAGGGTTAAAATTCTTTCAGTACACGGCATAGTTTTTATGCTACTATTTGGATACGTCATATGTATGTATATTGCATGTGCATTAATCAATAGCTTATAACAAAATGATAGATTGTACAAAATAAAGCTCAGTTTGTTCAACAGTTAAGTAAAACTAGAGATTCGTGCATAAACTGATGAGTTAATCTTCAATATAAAATCAAATTAATTAGATATTGAGCTATCATTAGCTTCGCTTGTGTTGGACTTAAACGTAAAATTTACAATATCATAAGTATATAATGTACAAAATAATTAGGTTCGCCTATGCTTATCTTACATTTACATAACACTAAACAGAATGATAAGCTCTTAAATAGCTCAAGTTGATCAATTTTTCAGTAATTTCTTTACTTTTCTTTTTTGAGTTTTCCCATTACTTTTTCTTTTCTTATCTCTTTTTTATGTCAACAAAGGCCACATGAAGTATCGAAAATTTAATTTTTTCTCCAAGTTGTGCATTGGAATTAATAGCAGAAGATGCATTTTGTTTGTAAAATTATTCTATAGAATTCAACTAGACCAAAACACACGCATACACTCGCAAACACGCACGCATACATACACAAAGAAATCAATAAGAGTGTTATTTGAGTTGGCTACAAAAGTGTTGTCTAAACTGTTTTGTTTTGTTTATACATTCAGCTGGAATCGGAATTGGTCATAGCGTAAGGATCGAATGCCTCAGTGAAACAGGAGCTCCTCCTCGTCGGGCTCCGTTTTGTGCCAGTTCTATACGTCGCTCTGCTTGGCGTTCGTGTTGATGATGAATGCGCCGTTGATGTGGCCATTGGCATGATGTGCCTTGCCATTCGGCGTATACAGATTCGTTAGGCCATTCTTGCCATTGGCAATCATGATGGCTGTGTGCGGTGTGCCCCCGTTCAGTTGTGCCACCAACGGATTTTTTGTGGTGTCGCCGGGCGGTGTGGTCAGCGGCGGTGTCACCGGTGACGGCTTGATCAGTTCCAGCTTGTCATCCGTTGAGCCCTTCAGCGCGGATTTGATCAGTGCGCCGTTGCCTGCATTGCTGATGGGCGCACGATGCGGCAGAGCATAGCGCAGCTTGTCCCAGAACCACGGATCGCCCCACTTCAGATAGGTGTTCATTCTCAGGTACGCCTTCATCTCATCGTCCAGCTGCTCAATGTCACCAATGTCCGAGTAAATGATCACGATTACACGCGAGCGTCCCTCATTCAGCGCGGCTCTGTGCGCCGCACGAAACTCCATGCGCGCCCAATCGGACTTTATGAAGTTCGGACTAAGGACAATGATGGTGCGACGCGAGTCTGCGACGGAGCGTACGATATTCTCGGGTATAAAGCCGCCCACCAGCCAGTCGCGCACGTGCACGCAGAGCGTAAACTTTTGCGGACCATGCTCCAGCTGCGGCACCAGATGCTTCTCCACGAAGCCCTGATCCTTGTGCGAGTACGAGATGAACGCATCGAACTTCTTGTCCTTGTCCAGTTCAGCCTCGGTGACGAACCACATGCACAGATTGTGCGCATACAGCCAGATCTTGATCTCCTGCTGGTATTTGTAGTAGAGGGCAGCGCTGATGCCCACCAGGAAGCCGGTGAGCGAGATGACCACCACCACCGCAATGATCAGGCTGTTGGGCCGCGGGCATATATCATTGATGTTCAGCTCCATGAGGCGCGTTGGCATCTCAGCGTCCGTGCAGTACATCTCCGAGAAATCCGGTATTCGTTCGTATTTCGTTTGGGTGAAGAGCAGCAGCTCCATGGCATTGCAGTTGCATACCCAGGGATTCTGGGAGAGATACATCGTTATGTTGTCCATGGTGCTGTTCAGGTAGCCGAGCAGCGTCGAGTTGAGCAACTGCAGCTGATTGCGTCGCAG
The DNA here is from genome assembly GCA_004143825.1 of Drosophila micromelanica. Taxonomy (NCBI): domain Eukaryota; kingdom Metazoa; phylum Arthropoda; class Insecta; order Diptera; family Drosophilidae; genus Drosophila; species Drosophila micromelanica. Next base: position 46,721 of record SCDY01000536.1, read on the forward strand.
ATCCAAGTACTTCAGATTGCTGGGCAGCTGGTTCGGCTGCAGCTGGGTGAGATTATTGCCCGCCAGGTGTAGGCTGGTCACCTTCTCATAGCCAGGCGCATCGCCGGACGGCAGCTTAAGCAGTGTATTGTTCTCCACGTACAGCTCAATTCTCACCAGGTTAGGTGGCAGGCGTGGCAGCTTGGGTATCTTGGTGAAATCTCCATTGGAGCAGTTGACAATCAGCGTCTCATCGTAGATGCGCACCAGACAATCGCAGCCGCGGGGACAGCGTCTCTCACTGGGATCCTCCGTCTGGTCAAAGTTGCAGACGAGCTCCTTTGGATGCACAGATTGCATGGCACGATTCTCTAGCGCACTGGGTCCTTGGCAGTTCAGTCGATCCGTGTATGTGACCAAATTCTTGGCATAATCCGGACGAATGTCGCCGCGCGCCACTTGCAGGAACCGCAGAAGGGTGCAATCGCATACCAGAGGATTATCGTTGAAATCCACATTAACCGATTTCACTCCATGCACCAATCGCTGGCCCTTTCCAGGGGGATTAAACTCCGACTGCTTGTAAAAGTGCACGGTGCGTATTTGATTGTGGGTCATATTGATGGTCAGATCAAAGGCGGACACAAAGTCCAGATCGGTGTAGTCCAGCCAGGTGAAATTGTTGTAGCTCAAGTCAATCTCTTTCAGCTCGCGCATCGCGTACTTCCAGTCGCTAAAAATTACCATTAGCGAATTGTTGCGCAAATTGAGTGTTGTCAGATTCCGGAGATGTGCGAAAGGTGACCCAAGATCCACATCCGCCCCGTGCACCGTCATATAGTCCTGCAGATCGATGCGATTGTTGGCCATATTCAGTTCGCGCAGTAAACTGTTGCCGGCAAACGCCTGTGGCCGTATATTGACGAGTTGATTATCGTTCATGCGGAGAGTTTTCAGATTCGCCAGTTTGCTAAATAAATTGCTGTTAACAAATGAGAAAAAGAAATAGAGGCAATGAGCAACAATTTGGTAAGAGACACGCCAAACTTAATGATACTTGCAAAAAGTGGTAAAAATATTTAGTAATTAAAAAAGCAATCTTTATGATTTTGCTAAAGAGGTGTCTTATAAAACATAAATAAATATGAACTTTTTTATAAAAAACACTTTCTGTAATTAAATGTTATAAGATTTTATCAATCCTATTTTGTTGAATTTTTTAAGCAAATATCATCGGGTTAGCTTATTTTGCGTCATGCTTACCTGGAAATTTCTGTTAGCTGGTTTTCAGCCAGATTCAAGTTCTCCAATTTTGACAAGTGGCCAAAGATGCCATCGGGCAAGTGACTCAACCGATTCTTATGCAAGTCCAAGTTCACCAGATTCACCTGATGCTCCAGCAGCTTAGAAGGCAGTGTGCTTAGCAGATTATCCATCAGCGAGATGTCTGTGAGTGCCGTCGAGTTCTCGATGAGATCCGCGGAGATGGTTTCCAGCTCACAGCGCAAATACAAGGTGCGCAGCTCTGGCAAATTGGCAAAGAGCCGTGCGGGGAGGGTGGGAAGCGGCACGCGATTGTTCTGCAGCTTCACCTGCTGCAGCATCTGGTTGTGCTCGAAGAGGCCCTCGGGCAGCGAGCGAAAGTTGTTGCCGTTTAGATTGATTTCGGTAACGTTTGTGAGCAGAGCAAAGACATCGGGTCGCAGCTGGACAATGCCATTGTTATGAAGATCGACATCCTTCACCGAGGTGGCGCCCTCGAAGTCGTGCTTGCTGAGATTGTGCAGCTGGTTGCTCCACAGATTCAAGTGCAGCAGCTTGTGCAGATTGTGAAAGAGGCCGCGTGGCAGCTGCTTCAGATTGTTGCTGCCCAGCTCGAGGAACTGCAAGTTCTCCATGTTGGCCAACAGACGGGCTGGCAACTCGCCCAGATTGGCGGCACGCATATCCAGCCAGTTCAGGTGATGCATATCGCGCAGCAAATCCTCCGGGATGTAGGGCAAACGACGTGCTGCAAAACGCAACCGCTGCAGATTCTGCAGACGCTCCAGGTGCTTGCGGGTCACATTCATGCCCAGATCGTTGCCCTCGAAGATGAGCACCTTCGTGTTCTTGATGCCCAGATGATCCATGATGCCCGCTATGGGCGTGTGATACGGCAGCGGGCAGCGCCTGATCTGCACCATATCAATGCTGCCAATGTTCAGCTGCGGCATCTGTTTGTACTCTGAGGCATCTGTCAGATTGCACTCGATCTGCACAGTGGAGCCGGGTCGTATGGTGATCTTGAACTTGGGGTTGTAGCTATTGCCGGGACAGTTCAGCTCGTACTCGGACAGGGATGGAGCGCACTCGCAAGACGAGATGGTCAGATCTCGACAATCATCGCGCCCAAAGACGGCCGCGCCCAGCTGCCAGTTGAGTGCAACGAAAAACACCACCAGCAGCAACCGGGGCGCTGCTGCGCTTGGGGCTCGCATCCTGTTGGCAGATGTTGTTGGTGTTGTTATACTTTACAGGCTGTAAGAATAGAAAACAAACGTTGTTTAATGAAAAAAATAGAAAAATCAGCTCAACACTACAAGACGTATTTACTTAATTTATTATTTATTACTTAAATTTAAGTTTTTTTGCCCAGGTCATAATGTCGTGGATATAATACTTTCGTAGATCTGGTTTAGACATGCAGCACAAGTTTTAATTTTATATTTTGTTTCCACATAAAAAGAGCTTTGAAGTGCTTTCCCCATTGACACTCAATAAATATATTTTATTATATAAGCGGTGTTTTTCCTTTTTGGCATAAAGTAAAATTCACAAATAAAAACGGTTCACAAAAGCATGGTTGATTAAAAAACGTGTAACGTGTCTGACGAAAAGAGAATTTCAATTTAATTGTGGAATATGATGGATAGAATGACAGGCGGGCCAGATGCAGCCGACATGTCCGGCAACAGCTGGCAGGGAGGACAAAGGGAAAACAACACGTGTGCTCCACAAAGTAGCGTACGAATCAGACGGTCATGTGGGGGCGTGTGGGTGGCAAAGCCTGGTCTATTCAGCTCGTTCTCTCTTCCTCGCATTATGTGTGACGACACACCTCCACGTAGAGCGGAGAAAAGCCTTTTCGATAGCGGGTTTCATCCGCATCCCCTGTCTGGAATCTGCGAGCTCTTTGGCAACACTGTGGTGTAATTACGGTCAGGGAGTGCATAAATTTTTGTAAAATGGTTGCCCTTTTTTTTTTTGGTTTCATGTGGTCGACGTGCACTTTACGGGCTTTGTGCATTAAATGAATTTGTCATGCACTCGAGTTGCGTTAAAGCTTTAAAGGAATTTGAGGCATCCGAAGGACTTTGGCCTGCTGACAATTAAATTGTGCCCATTAGAAAGATTCTTGAAAAGAAATTCAATTAAAACTTTTCGACTTTTTTTGTATTGTTGTTGTTCTCTCCATCGTCATTTGGGCAGTTGGGCGGCAGTTAACTGCATTTCGGCTTTTCAGCCGGAGCTGATTCCATAATTTTGTTGTCTCTGACAGCTGTCTTTTGAATGAAATTTTGATAAGGCAATTAAATTATGCGCGCTGTAATTTGATTTAATTTGACTACTTTTTCAGATGAAAGCCGTCGCCCCGAAGCGAGCAATTTACTTGCCATTTGCTTCTAATTAGCCTACAACAATGATTAAATTTTCAGTGTTGCCTCTGGCAATATAAATAATTATTAAACATAGATATTGAATTTCCCTTCTGAAACACATTAGATGCGCTTGGCTACCTTTGGGTTTACATAAATCATTTAAAATACTTGTTAACTCATAAATACAGGCGATTAACTCGAGTACGGTTATAATGAAGATAAGCCAGCAATTTTTAATAAATAATAGAAATGAAAACTTTAAAGCTAAACACGAGTTATCATATTAAAGTAGTTTTATTATTCACTTAATACAGTATTTAACAGCGAGGCTCTTAAATTAAAACAAAATTATTATTTAGGCTTATTTTAGCTTGCAAAAGATTAATTGCGTTGTGCTGCTCATTTTTAGCCAACTATTTACCAAACATTTATTGTCTCGAGTATTTTTGTCGGTCGAATTGGCTTACTTGCCAATCGGATGAGGTGAGGATAAGCTATTATTTACGTATTTGCAATTCCCAAAAGTTGCTAAACCATTAGGTGCAAACGTTAACACGAATAAAGTGCATTGATTATACGATACGTTTTTGTTGGAAATTCAATACCCAAGCGACGTATTCCACAATCCATTTAAATCTTAACACCTGATTTTGGTATTATCCTGGGTCAGTCCGTACATAGGCGTACATACACATAGATATGTGTACATATTTATGCAAGAAGCTGGCTAAGTGGCATCTACCTTTAGTCCTGACTATTTGTGTAGCCAACTTCAATTTCGCATAAAACTTTAAGTACTTTTCGCCCGCTTTGGGTAGGAGAAGGGGGTCAAAATAACATCAACTGCCCGCTGCCGCCCAGATTTGCCTCATGGCCATAACGCTTGTTTTGGCTTTTAAATTTGGCTTGGCTTATCTTAACAGGCAATGCTTGCCAGGCCAAGCTGGCCAGTAGCTGTGTTGTTGTTATTGTTGCCAAGAACTTAAACATTTATATTCACTTAAGAAAATTACTTTTAACTTTTATGCTACGCTGCTCGTGTTGGCCAGGAATGGCCAAAAGGAGCTGATTTCCCTGCTGGTGCTGTTGCTGCTGCTGCTTGGCATTGATATGCCTTAGCTTTTGTTTTCCTGCAATCTAATCTAAGCGAATTGTTGTTGACAAGTTTTTCAAAAATATTTAGCCAATTGGCAGCAAGATGAACCAGCTCGAATATGTTGCCAACAACATCAACATTGACAACATTTAATGAGGCCTGAGCTAAGCAATTTGTGTCTGTGTGTGTGTGTGTGTGTGTGTGTGTGCCTATAGCAATTGAAAGCACACTTTATGGCTGCCAATTAAGTTTGCCTCCTTTTCAGGGTGCAACGGTAGTCTGTCCCATCTGCACCTCATTTGATCCTGGTTGGCAATTAAAAATAATTGTTAATTTTAAACGTCACACCGTACACACACATACGCAAACATACACATAACGAAACACACACATGACTCACACACACGAAATTATAAAGTCATATGGCTGGCGACGTTGTTTTCTTCTTTTTGCTTTCATTTGTCTGTTTTAATTAGACGCTAACCCTGCAACCCGCCCGCTTCGCTAGTCGCAGTTCGAGTCGTTAATAAAGGTTAACGAAGTTTTGCCAGCGCGCAGATTTCTCACACGTTTATACACCCACCTACACTAACACACACACACACGAACACATACACACACATGTTGAGATTCCAGCTAGAGTGCGCATTTTTGCACTCACGTGCTCTTTTCCGGTATGTAACGGTACTAAATTCATTAGGCACACTAAATTACAACCACAGCGCATGATGAGAGCCGTGCGGGGGGAAGGTGGAAAGGGTTGAAGGGAGTTTCAGACTTGCGCTGAGTTGAGTTGAGTTGAGTTGAGTTGAGGCGTGGCGGGGCATGGTCTCGTGGCAGGTGACGCCGAGTTGCCTACAGACTTGGATTTTTATTGGCAACGCTCGACAAAGTGTGTGTAGTCAGGTGTTTGTGTGTAAGCTGAGTATGTGTGTGTGTGTGTATGTGTGTTTATGTGTGTGGCTGCTATTAAATAGTCGCACCGCCCGCAGCGCGCTTTGGAAAATTGGCTTTCGCATGCCTGCGGTGCGCTTTATTACTGCAAGCAACAATAATAATAAGTGAGAGTGTGATAATGCTCGACTAGCAGATACTCTAAATACTGCAATTAAATATATTACAAGAATAAAAATATAAGCGAACGTGTAAAGTCTACAGTGCTAGTCACTTATAATTATTATGACTTGTATAGCACATAAAAACCGTATATCAGATTAGATTGCTTCTTGCAGAAATTGTTTACCTACCTTCAACCATGTTATACCCTTCGATTTACTGAATTTTGTAATGGCTATAGGGTATAGGAAAAACAATTTCAGGCATGCTATTTAATGCTTAAATTTCTTAATGCTTGACAGTTGGATTAAGGCAAAGTGTTTTAATGCCTTCGTCTTTTAATGACGTTGACATTTCCATTTTTGTGCACTCGCGCGGTTCACTGAATTTTCCAATTTTCCAATTTCTTGTCATGTTGTGCGTTCGACCTTCGGCCCTGCTTATTTCTTTTTTTTTCTGCCTGCAACCCAAAAAGTATGCTACAGAATTTGCGAGGCGCCTGAGGAAAACAGAGCAGCGAACGCATTCATCAATCAAGTTGACTAATTACTACAATTGTTGGCGAACACATAGCGCAGCAACTGCTTAAGCTTGTTGTTAAAGCGTTTTTTCCACGCCCACACACACACTCACACACATACATACACACACACTAACAGCTGCTGTGGAGCTAAATTGAATGAAACAACAGTAGCAAATAAAGTAGAAGTTTCTCAATAATTTCTTATTAAAAAATTTCGAGCTACAAAAAACAATAAAACACTTTTACCATTTCTTACACACGCATACACACACATGTACACCCGCATATACACTCGATGCTCACATGGGTGCCAAGTTTTCAAGTTGCTGCCCAACTGATTTTTGCTAGGTTGTGGTTTTGTATTTTACAGTTGCACAGTCAATGTTTTGCACGTGTGTGTGTTTTCTATGTAAAGTTTCTATGTGTGTGTGTGTGTGTTCGCATAGTCGAAAGATTTCAATACTTGGAAACTTTAGCAAGTTGTGAGCCAATGTTTATGGCGCCCAACGTGGTTTACAACGTTTCTCCAGCAAACACATGCCCAAAATTGTGTACACAGAAGTGCCAAACTAGCAGCAGGGACGTGTTCATATAGAGCACAGCTGCCCAAAGGAGGCGGGGCGAGCGGTGGGTGGTTGGTTGAAAGACATAAGTGCTTGTATAAATATATTCGTATTGCTAGCTGAAGAACTGGGTAAATAGCTGTGCTGCTTATTGGGTTTGGGTTGCAGTGTTGATGCAACTCTCGACATTGGTAAATAGTCGAGCGGTTGCTGCTTCTTTTCGGCAAGGTTGTGTTGAAAGTGGAAGGTTTACATGTTACAACTTCTATTTAAAAGCCATGATCTATAAACATTTAATAAACAAACAGCTGAAAACTTCTTTACATTTTTAAATGTTTTAACTTCAATAAAAGAGATATGCTTTTAACTAAGTTTACGAACGTATGTATCATGAACATAGTATACAGCCGTGTCTGCTATTGCACTGAGTGGATTTGGCCATGTCCAATAAGATAAATTATATTATTTATATTTCAATAAATAACTCACTTTTATGAGTCATGCTGGCACAATTAAACGGCAAAGGTATTAAAGCAACTTAAATTTATGCCTATTTAAAGACAGGACCATTGTTTCAGATTCACTTAGTTTAGTCAGTAGTTGGTGGGACTCAGATTTGCCAAGTTTCTTCTCATATAATCTTTTTGAATTGCACTCAAGCAAATACTAAAATCGATCTCAAGCACAGTTCGACGTTGTTTGAGCCTTTCGCCTTTCTGAAGCTGGCGCTGCTGCATCTGCCGTTATCGGAGTCTGCCAGACAAAACACGACTAAAAATAACTACAGGGTGATTACGCTATAACGCCTCCGAGCCCAACTGCAATTTGCACTCCAGTCTGATGCGGTTGGGCTAAGCGTTCGTGTGGAACAGTGCCGCAGAGGGGATCGGTGTTAGTGGAGGATACTTCGCCTCTCATAAAATTCTCATATTAAAATGTGGCCAAAATTTTTCTCACGACTGCAACTTTGGGTTGCAAGATATAGCCAACATAAAGTAAGTGTTTTAAATAGTTCATTTTATTATTGTTCAAGCTTTGTTGTAAGTACATAAATGCAAATTATATTCTTATTATAATAACTTCGTATTAAATGTTTAGATAAATAGTAGAAGGTATTTTAAAGTTAATCACTCGCACTTCAACTAGCTTTTCATTAAAATCATTTGTTAATGAGGTCTGCTGCACCACCAAATTTACCCGGCACCTAATGAGCTGTGCAAAACCAGAGCTCAACTTCAAACAGCCAGCGACAAATCCAGGAGATAGCCAGACGCTCATTACTGCAACCAGCTGTACACATATTCACAGAGCGAGAGAGAGAGAGAGAGAGAAAGGGAGGAAAAGATGCGCTAAAAGGCAAAGACAGCGGCAAGAGTTCAAGTTGCATACAGCTAAGGCTAAGCAGATGCAAGAAAAATGGGGTTAAGACCCGACTTGCGTATGCCTGGCAACGAAGGGCCGCTGCCTGAAAGGCAGCGCATTGTTTTTGATTGCAAAAAAAAAAAAGAAAGCCATTCACTGTTGCTGCGCAAAAGGAAGAGTGAGAGAGACAGAGAAAGCGACTGAGCGTGAGCAGTCGCCAAGTGAAAGGCTTTGTAATGTCATTTGTCTGTTAATCATGTTGTCGTCTATAAGTTTTTGCAAAGTTTTTGCATAATGCGCTCGTGCCCAAGCCAAGAAAAAGAACTTGTTGAGTCGGCACATAAAGCGTAACCCAAGAGGAAACAGCGCTGCCTCCTACTAGAAGCCCTTGGCGCAGGCTCCACACTTTTGTCCCGTGTGCGTGACGCATTTATGCTTAATGGGGCTCCATTGTTGCGCCGCCTGTTGACGTTTTTATTATTATTATTATTATTCTTTCTGTTGTTGCTGTCCGCAACTTGGTTAGGTTTGACCAGAGCGTAGGCCACGACACTGACTTGTTGTTTTCTCAGTTTAGCTTTTACTAAAGTCACTCAAATGGATACTTTGCGGTCGACTTGTCTAGCGACCTCTCCACAGCAACCACCTCATTCCAAGAACTTCCTGTTTACGCACTACTTAAGTTGCCTGCCGGCGGTCTTCTGCCTTCTTTAGTTTTGGCGGCAGCGCAAACATTTAACGAAAATTGATTTCCACTTTTTAGGTATCGACAAACCACTCGGCACTCAAGTGTAGCGCAAGTTTTAGCCACGAAAGTTTTTGTTTTGCCTAAGTTTGGCAACGCTCTTAGCTGCTTTTCATTAAAGCAATTTTTAGATATTGATGCGAACTCTTCAGGAGCTGTAATTGAAACGTATTAAAAGCATATTCATTTTGTGAAGCCCAACGAAGCCCAAGAAAATCTGAAGGTTTGACTTTATTATACTCGATGAGATGTACATATACAATCAACTATTGATTACGATTAGAACATGGTAAATACAGAGCACAGGTTGGCTGAATAAAATACCACCTGCGCAACAGTTAAACTTTATTAAAGCGTAATAGATTAGACTTTAGGATATATTTAACACAATAAAGTAAAATTTAAGCTAAAAACTCTACTGCTGTTCGGTAGCTCGCTCTAAGCCAATATGTACTTTATTGCTAGACCTAAACTTTTAATATGGTATTGTAATGATAATTAATTCGCTTTTTAGTATTTCAAATCATTATATTCAGTGTTCATACTTTTTATGCCTGCTACTCCGTAATCTTTAAAGTTGTTACTCAAGCTGGACCCAAACGCTTGCCTAGCTTGGCATTTCCTTAAGCGTCAGCTGGTCAACCACTTGCCATTTACTCTAACTGGAAATAAGAATGTTTCCTCTTATCAACTCTCTCGCTTCTCTTAAGTAGCTTAGCGCTCGTAAATTTATGTGCAACTGCCAGACACCCATACGCACAGTCATTCACATAAATAAACAACTTGAGACTGGCAGCATAATAGAAATAGAAATAAAATAATAGACCTGCATGTTGATACGTTTGTCCAGTGCCCACACAGTACAGTACACAGAGTTCTGGCCAAATGAAAATGTCGCCCATTGCCTACAACAGTTTATTATGCAAGTGTAGCCACGCTGATGGCTGTGGCTCTTCTGCGCGTATTGTAAATAACACAGCATAATGCTAACCTGCCAAGAAGTGTGGCCGGACCCAACTTGCCCTGATTGCCAGGGGACACCGCACCGCACCACGCCCCAACGCAACAGAACGCATTGCGCGTACACTTCAATTACGAATGCCAGCAGAAGCCAAGACGATGACAACGATGACGACGACGACGTTGACTTTGCGAACGCCGCCTTTGGGGTGTAGCGCTGTCTTCAATCTTCAGGGACTGGTTCTACAACTACTTAATTTTGTCGTGGCCGCAGCGCTGGGCATTAAGACAGAGCACTGCGCATTGCGCACTCAGCTGCCTGAGCGCGTTCTCTGCGAGTTTTTATGCTTCCTTTGGTTCGGTTTATTCTGTTTTTGTATACTCTGTACTCATTGAATGTGTAAAATGGACATGTTAAGTTTTCGGATATTATAATATGCTTTTGACACAAAAGTATTTATTAATCTCTAGTCTATATGATGTCAGTGATTACACATACAATTTATGCAAATCGAAAAAAATGTTTTATTTATGAAGACCAAAAAATCAGTAGAATTTAGAAAATCATTACAGGGTATTTTTAAGTCACATACTCGCTTACTCGCTTCGCTTGTCTCTTTAGTCTGCTATTGTCCATTGTCCGGCCCTCATAATTTGCGCTTTGTTTTATTGCACGAGTTGCATGCTGTTTAATTCGCGGATCCACAGCTCCAGGGTTATTGTTCCGTGCCACACATTCAAGCGAACATATACAAATAATAGTAGATCTATGTTTGTATGCTTGCATATACAGCATAAGTACCCGTATAGTTTGAAATGTGAGTCACGTTTAAAGTTTTGCGTTTTGTGCCCAGCATTGGGACCATAAATGGGTTTTGACTTAACTGCAGCGCTTCTTCCTTGAAAGTCTCGGGGCCCCATTTATAGCGCTAATTGTGCGCATTTTGTTGCGCTTGTTATTTATAAATGCACACGATTGGCTGGCTAGTAGAAAGCTAGCTAAGTATATCAAACGGGCAAAAGTCAGTTGGTAAGTAAGTGGGTCTGGCAAAAGTTTTGGCAGCTGCTTAGAGCTATTAGTGTTTATGGTCAATAGCCAAAAGTTTATTCTAGCCTTCATTCCGTTAAGCATGTTTCAATTAATTGAATACTTGGAAAAAAGTTTACAAAAATCCGTTTTTTGTTATACCCTGTCAAAAGTATGGTAACTAAAAAAAGTATATTTTATCTTAAAATAAGAATTAAATTTCAATGAACAGATTATGGGCTATCTCAGCTAGATGAATAAGGCAAATTCATTAATCAACAATGTATTAACATATTAACGATAATTAAATTAAATTAAGTTGGTAAATGATTGGGCATATTCTATCATTAAATTGAGAAGCAGAAAATACCTAAAACATTTTCACTTCTTTATGGCATCCGTTGTTATAGCTTATACGTTTTTATGCAAGTTCCATTCTTAATTTTCTGAGACTGATCAATGATGGCATGCGTAAACTCTACGGTATCATGGTTTCAATATATATTTATATATAACTTTTTTGCACTGCGCCGTTTAACATATTGAAGCCAATATTATGAAATATTTATGTGTTGCCTTGGATTATTTGTGCATATTTGCCTGATTGCGCCCTGCGGCGGATGTGTAAGCGTCGGTCTGACACACACGTAACGCACACTCAAACACACACACACACACAAAAGTACACGTAAATAGCGGCCGCTTCCGGCGATTTATATTGTACTAACACCACCAAACATAGTGTAATGTTTCCCGATTGTTGTCGTGTCAGGCGCGGAAAAATGGCAAATTCAATGGAAAGTGCAAAAAATTACAAAAACCAACCAAGGTATTTTTTTTTTAATTTTTGTAAAACGTTTCACTCTATTGAAAGCTTGAAAAATTCATATGAATCTCTGGTTAAGGATTTCTTGTTAATCTATAAATTTTTATTGTTTGTACATTAAAAATTCATAAATACGGTCAGGCTATATGCACATATGGTATGATATATATGTGTGTTGAAATGTGTGCTGCGCATTTGTATAGACATTAACATTTATCACTGATGGCGCTGCTGCTTAACATACAGGACGTTGCACAGTGGCGATAAATAAAGATTAAAATCTCTGAAATGTGCACAAAAGTGGCTGGCACTTCATTTCAATTTATGTATTTATATTGTGTATAGCGCATTAATGGATGACACATACGCTTGCCCGCACACAAAAACAGATACACTCACGCACACATGCACGCGTTGGGCATAAATCAAAAATCGTTGCCTACTTTTTGGGGTTGCCTGTGTGAGGCACTTCATCTGCCCTGTTTCAATTGCAAATAATTTAAGCGGCCAACTCGCCAGACAGTACAAGAACTTAAAAAAAAATAGTAAGAAATGAAAGGGAAATAATAAAATTTAAAATTGCGCTGCCCCAGCAGTGACATTGTGTATACGCACTGTGGTGGGTATTGAAATTCACAGCGTTCGTTGGGACTTTTATGTACGTTTTTGCCACGCTTTTCTGCCTTATTTTTTATAGCCATTAAATCAAAGTACAAATAAAAGAAAGTAAATAAAAAGAAGTTATAGCCTTGGCGGCAGTGACAGCGGTTGTGGGGGGCTAGCGGTTGTGGAAGTGTTATATGGCCTTTGGGTTCAAATGAAATGCTGAAATGTTGCCATAAAAATGCGAAAATTCGTAAAGTGCACTTTACGCGCAACGCTTGACACACGTACTACAGCAATTTTCAATGAAATGAATAAAAATGTACTGACAAGTCCTGATGACGTGCAGTATAAGAGAAAAGTGTTCAAAAAATGTGTAAACTCAAATTCGTAGCGATAATTATACAAAGTGCAAGGTAAAACAAATATTTGTATATTTTTTTAAAATGAGGGCTTAATAAACAGAATATTATGAAAAATGCTTACCAAAATTAAATACCATCAAGAAATATTTTGCTGTTTTACTGCTTAAATTACAACACAGCTATGCACCATTACTTCAGTTACACGCATGGACCGGCAATGGCTTTTTAATTACATTTTAATATTTTCACCAAAAAATTGCAATCACGTCATAACTGCATACATATTTACATATATATGCACACACACACACACACACACACACACACACACATACATTTAGTATAAGTCAGTACACAATTTGGCCTAATTGGTTGCCACAAACTGTTGGAAGCTATGCGGCAGTTGAATGCCCCGTTGCCTGCTGCCAGCGACACATTCGACAGCAAAAAATATGTATATATTTTATGGTAAATACGCATATAATTTTGAAAATAGTATAATAAAATGTCATAAACGCACACCCAATCTCACCCAAACATAATTCACATTTGCTAAACATTTCATTGCAGGATCAGCCTTTTGCTCCTGTTACCACCAACAGTTGCATAATTAGTTGTTGAACCAGTTGGTGGTTGGGCAGGGAGAGGCGGTGTCTGTGTTGCGTGTTGAAACTATTTCATATGCAAATGTAAATATAATGAGTTGTTGAATCTGGTGTCCCAGTGCATGGGTGTTAATTCTGTTCGTGTGTGTGTGCGCGTATACAATGACAAATATTTTGTTAATTTTTAATTTTAATTGCAGTCGCTTGTTTGTAATTTTTGCATAATTTGGCGTGGGCGTGGAATGACCTACTACCAGAAATTAAATTATGCTATTTATTGGACAATCATATCTGGTTAATGTGGCATGGCAAAATCTATTTATGTATCAGTGCAGCGAATAGCATTTAAATGCTCTCTTTTTTGGGGCATAAATAAATATATGTAATTATTTGTACAATAAATGTGTAGGTTTATGCACGAAATGAGCATAAAATCAAATAAATAACGGCAAAAGTTAAATTTTCGTTGATGAATTTTGCACCGCAGTGAATGCGAAGTGCAATTGCCTAGACTGAAATACCAGCTGCTGAAATTCAGTTAGACAGCTACCTTTCAAAAACAACAGTCACACACACGCAATCTGCCTCCCTGACCAGTTGCCCGAAAAGCTCTTAAATTTAAAATGTAACCGACAGTTCGTTACAGTTTGCTGCTTCTTTGTACCCTGTATTTGTTGTTCGGTATCTAACCAATCAGAGGTCTCGAAATATTAAGATTAAACAACTAAGTTTACCCTATGATAAGAGGCTATATCAATTACTTTAAATAATAACAGTAATAATGATCACAATTCATACATATATCTATAGGGTATCCACAAACCGAACATTGCTGATAAACCAGTTTGGTTTTTGCTGGCCTTGTTCAAATTTAATTAAATTCTTTAGCTCTTTGGGCCGCAGGATCTCACTTGACGCATAATTTGTCTAGCACTTGAGTGTTTATTTTGTTGTTGTTTTTTGTTTTTGTATTTAGCGCAGTGTGTGCATTGCAGCAATTCCAGTTGCGAGTTGCTTTCGAGGCACAAACCCCAATACACACAAAGGCACACAAAAGTGTTGCATGCCACAGGAAGTTTGTGTGCGTGTGTATGTGGACCACGCCAAAGAATATAAATTGTTGTGCGAGTTTATCTCACTATTGCAGCAAAGGGATGGAACAATTTTTGTTCATGCATTTTTGTTTGTATCATACATACACAAAAGCATGCGCGCAAAAAAAGTTAAATGAAATACAAAATGGTTGGACAGCGTGCTGTATATTTTGTATACCACACTGTTGCGTATGACAGAAATATGAACAACTAAAATAAACAGATAATACACATACATATGCATGTGTGACAGTGAGTAATAAAAATTATGAGCTCTTTGGGGTATTCATTGGATAATTTTCAAAAGTCGCTTACATTTGAGTATCCTATATTTTTTAGCATTTCAAGCTTTAATAGAATCATTAAAAATACCCATTAGTTTTTTTAAATTTTATTTTAAATAAACAAAAATTGTACTCTCTTGCAATTTCGCGAATTTATTTATTTAGGAATAATAAACAATAAACCAGTACTCCTTATTTTGTTTATTTTATAAACAAACTAGTGACAAAAAAATACGTGGGTATACAAATAAAATACAATAAAATACATATGTATATACTTTGTTGTACTTGTTTCCTAAGTAATCATCAATTATATATGTTTTTTGATGTATGTTACTAATATTTATTTTTACTTACCTTTTTTTATTTGTTTGTATGATGGAAGAATAACGTTTTTGGTTTTGCTGTGTCTCTAATGAAGTTTGAGGTACATTTTTCATGTAATTTACTGTAAAGAGAATAAAAATAAAAATAAATAAAACACTTGTCGTCGCAGAAAAATTTGCCCAAAGAATACTCGTAAAACATAGAGAATCTCCGGAGAATATGTAGATGAACGACGTCGTATTAACATTTCAAATGAGCGACAAGAGAAAAAAATGTCTGCGACTTTTCAGCTTTGCCACTTTTGAGCTACAAGTGGCTGTGTGTGTGCAAGTGTGCATGCATATGTGGAAGTGTTGGTTTTATTATAGCACTAATTATGTCATACATACGCAAAACTGGCAAATAAGGCGTCACCCGCCCCCTGCTCAAGTGTGTATACATGACACGCTCGTGTAAGCCACTTAAATTTTAACGCATACCTAATGTCTATTCATAGGAGTCTGTGTGTGGTTAGGTGTGTGTGTTTGTGCGTCTAATTTGATTAAGCTCACTGCTACTTAGCATAACAGGGCGATGCATCTGCAAAAAGCATTTGCAAGTGAAGTGCGTGTGCAACAGAAGGCTGCAACATGAGCTAAGTTTTAATGAGATGAGATGAGTTAAGTTGCCACTTGGCATATTTTATAGCAAAAAAGTAAATATAAAAAGAAGGCTTAAGTGGAAAATATATATCGTATAATCTTCATAGATAAAACTTTAATTAAATCCAGAAAAAACCAATCATCTAACATTGTCCTACGTGAGTGTGCTATCACCAAGTTAATTTCTGAGTTATTCCATATCAAATCAATGAAAAATATTTGCTTATTTTAAATTTATTTAAAAATAAAAGGTATGTAACCATATTTTTAAGGTTTTTTTTTAAGTTTTCCAACCCACAATTCAATTTACATTTCGAATTCCAATAAAAAAAAAATAAATTGTGTACAAATAAATGTCCAAATAAAATCAATGCAGAAAAGTCTTGCAAATAAATAACAAATTTATCATTTAACTTCGGAGTAAAAAGAGGTCAAGCTTTGTAAATTTTTCGGTTTTGTCTTATTTGCAAATCCAATTACGGATGCTGCCTCAATTTGAATATATATAGTTTTAGGGCTAGTCATAAATATGAAATCAGCAAAGTTTTTGTTTATTTTATTATGTACATACAAATTGGAATGAAAATCATTTTGAATGGTATGCGCCCCAAGTTGTCTTATTCATGAAGTATTGCGAGTGTGTTTGCGCAAGAAAAATGTCTAATTGCTGGTCAGATGTAAATTTGCAGTTTAGATTTGTTTAAGTAAAACAAGTCAGCTTTTTGACAAAATTGATTTAATCTAATTTTAAGGTAATTAATAGATAATTAATAAATTAATTTAGATGCTCATTGCAATTTAGCTGTTATCTTGGTGTAATATATAAACTTACTTTATATTAATTAAAAATAATAAAGGTTAATTTTGAAGTCGAATTACGATAGTTCGAGTGATAAACAAAGGAATTTCAGGATAAGTACCTCAATCATTCCAACTCCAACAAATTGGACATTTTCATGTATTTTACCGTTGGGGGGTTATTCCCTAATAAGAACCAAGAAACTTTAGTTTTGACGCAAAATGGTAACTCTGCTCAAATTTACATACCCACAGTTTATAAACTGAATATATTGTATCAAATTTACATTACACATCATAATTTAATCTCATGGCTTTCAGTTATTCGTAAAGTAATGCCTAAACTGTAGCCAGTTGTTAAATTACTTTAAGAATATCGCACCCAGCGGCACATTCATGTTAACAGTTGCAATATCATGTTGCATGTTTTATCAAAATTAAAATTAATTTTGCATAAACTGCCTGCCAGCCAAAACATGTACGCCAGTATTCAATGGCTTAAATCTAACAATTAATAAAGCCTGGCATTTATAATAGTACAATATAGACAGGCAGACAATGAGACGTGTTATTATGCATACAACACATACGAATATGTATCTTTTTGCATGTGTGTATTGCACTCGTCTGGTCTGTAAATCGCAGTCCATAGCTGCTGCCTTTGTTGCCGCATGATATTGCAGTTGCAGTTGCTGCTCAAATTCAGCGAAGCATGTATTTACACACCCCACTCCTGCCCCAATTGTCTGTCTGTCAGTCTGTTCTGTTAGCTTCCATCGTATGCATTTTCATATTGAAAATCACTCAAGTGGGAGACCGACAACAACAGCCGCGTGTTTTGTGTGGCAATTTTGGTTCTTAAGCGCAAAATATAAAAAAAACCGCAGAAAAAAAATAAAACCTGCTTCATGTTAATTTTAATAGACGCACTGTGGTGGCGCATAATGAGTGCTGTTTAGCTGAAAGCTTCTGTGGATGTTAATAAAAGTCGGCTTATATATTTTCTACAGCGACGTGCACATTTCATGCCCTGTCTCAAAGCCTTTCAGCTAAGCCGTATCAAAGGATCCTAAGATATTTAAATTGTTGACAAGAAAGTTGCGCATTTAGGGTAGATCTACTTCGGTGCTAACTTTTATGAGTTTATAAGTTATACATATATATAAGTTATAAATATATATATATATATTTTTTTTCTTTTTTGTTTTACTTTTATAATGAAATGTGGAAATGTATTGCCGGGGCGCAACCAACAGATGTACAAAATGCCCTGCATTTGTACATAATTTCATTGCAGCCGTAGCTGTCTTTTCTCTCCCTATTTATACACAAACAAGCGCGCACCAACGGGCTCTCCTCTCCGTGCCACCCCCACACTGTCCCTCGCTTCCATTTCAGCCACTTTGCTTTGTTTTTAGTTTAGTTGCTAATTTATTTGCGTCTATGCATTTGGGTTTCTGTCTGCATTCATGCAGATTGTGGACTGCTTTTATGCGCCTTTTGTGTGGCATTTTAGCATTCCCGGCTTCCTTTTATTTTTGGGCCGGGGCGGGCGTATGGTGTGGTTACATGTTTAAGCGCATCTGCCGGATGCATGCAGCCACCCCAACCCCAATACACGCCATATTAACTTCTTTCTCTATCTCTTTATGCGCTACTTTTATTTACTTCTGCTTGAATATTTATAAACTGCAAAAAATTGTGTAATTACATACGTACTGTATTTTTGTATCTATAAATGTATCTGTGCTTCTGTTTTGGGGGCAAATGTATCTTTTTGCTGCATGTGCTTGATTTGCGCTTGGTTGCCTTTTGGTTTATGCATTGCTAACAATGCTAATGAAAGAATAAGTACAAAACACAATTGGCTTTGTTACGGCTTTGAGTTATACTTTGGTTACCAACTCAAAGCGTTTCTTTCTAGGTGCTGAATTGCAGTGGGTGTTCTTCTGTTATTCTTGTTTTTGTTGTGGCTTCGATTTCCCATTATGAAAACTAGTTTTTTGTTCAGCTTCTGTTTTGCATTTCTTTTCTAGTCAACTTGGCAACCGCAACAGCAGCAGCCGCAGCCAGCGCATTGAACCAGGAAAGCAGCTTTATGCATTCTTTGGCCCTTGTTGCTGCTGTTATTGTTGGTGTTGTTGTTAGCCACATTTGTGCAGCGTGTTAATTACCTTTTGTGCGGCATGGGGCTTCCACCACAAAGTCAGTAAGTTAGTCGCACGCATAAGAAGTACTCTAAGCGGCAAAGTTTCTGCCGGCACACCGGCATTCCTGCGGCTCGAATATAAATCATTTTTCATTAGCTCACGCATGAGCTCAGCTCCCACATAAAGAATTTTTGGGACAGCTATGCTTAAAGTAGGGCCGAAATTAATTATTTTAGGCTCGTTTTTTATGTTTGTTCTCTTTATGCTTTGCATGTTCAACTTTAATTGAAATATATGGCTGACCCTAAACAAAAAATAAAATAATAATAAGGCACAGATGCCCTGGATAAAATCACGCAAAGCCAAGAATCGCGTTCTTATACGCATATATACTTATATAGCTGAAACTTTTACAGGTGTACGTAAATTGTTCACTTGACCTTTCTTTTATGCACTCAAGCATAGCAGGCAAAGTTCTTTGCATTGAACCTTGAAAGATTGTGCTTTATTTTAACCTACTTCCGAAAAAAATAAACGTCCAAAAGGACGCAGGACACACAATATGCGACTGGCAAGAAAAACTTTTTTGTTTACTCTCTTTTCCGCTTCTTCTCTTTATTTTGCGCTGCTCTTTGTAATCAACAAAGTTGGCACATAAATACAGGCCTGACCGATTCAATAGGATACGAAGAGAAAGTAAATGCTCAAGCTAAAAGTAACCAACTATAAAATACCCTAAATTTACTTTGTACTGTATTTTGTATGTAGAAGCTTATTTCAAGATAATAGAACAATAGAATAAAATGTATTGGATTTTTCTGTTAAATCGTTTTCCCAGTAATTCAGTAAATATTCATAATAACTGTTTTTCTGTTTTACCTTTAATTTTGATCAACTTTATTAATATTTCATACGTTAAGTAGCCATAATATACACCCTATTCGCGTTGATAGGAGCAGGTATAGGAAAACTTGCGAACACCGGGTACTCATTACATACAAAAGCAACAACAAGGCGCTGGGCAGCTGACGCGGAAATTTGCAAGCGCTTTAAATTAACAGCAATTGTTGTTGCAAAGGGCGGAGTGGGGGAAGCTGTCGTAAGCGTAAGTCTTGTGGGTAGTGTGGGGGAAAAGAGGGCATCTCTCGCGCGTTGTCAGCTGTCATCGTGTGGACTTCATTTTATGTGCCGACAATTTCTCATTATAAAAATTACGGCGCCAACATCGGCCTGGCCGACGGGACAACAAACAAGGACTTCAATACGGATCCGATGGGTTGGTTGGTTTCTTGAGTTGGTTGCGTTGCGGGCGGTGTAGACAATGGCATGATAAACAATTCTGCATAAATGTCAACTGTCATGCTTGCAAAATGTGTTTTCGCAAATACAAGCAAGCAATTTATTGTCAGTCGCAGTTTGGGAAGGGGAAAAACAGTATGAACCAAATTAATATAAACTTTAAATATGGAAAAGTTTTCAAGTAGTCTCGGCTAGAGCCGAGCTCATTAGCGCCCTCTGGCGGCTACTGCGGCGTCAGCTGACGTTGTTGTCATTCAGACGACAGCAGGGCGACATTTTGTCTGGCATATTTGCAGTGGCCACATAAATCACAGTCGCATGTCATTAACTTGCGATAAAGCTGTCATAAACAATGCAACACATAAATTGCGTGGGTGTGGTTAAGGGAAGCGAAGGGATGAGAGGGGTATGCATTGGAAATTTAGGTGGAAATGGGCGTAGGCCACAACAATGCCAAGTAACAATGACAAATATGCAAATCAGTTGAATGCACAACTGCAATTTGCAGTGGAAACCACCAACTGCTCCTCTTTTGAACATTTATTTCTTATTGTCCCCATTAAAGTATGTCTCTGTAAAAAAGCGTTTATGTGTGTGTGTGCTTTAAATAATACTTATGAGCTAAAAAACTTTTCACTTTAAAGCAATATTTGCATTATTTAACCCTTGTTGTGGAAAGCTCGATAATTATTTGTTAATAAAACTTAAACAAGGAGCTTATAAAGCACCCATATTAAGGCAAAGTTCTATTCTTATCTTCGGAATATTTTAAAAGTTTATTTTTAAAGATATATAGTTTTTATGAAAAATGTAAGGTTTACAGAAAAAATTAAAGATTTTAAAAATATATATCTATTTATGTCGCAGTTTTTTTTAGCCGTGTTTATCGAAGGGCCATAATAATCTAATGTCATACTTTAACGTTATATGCATGTGGTTATAACTTCCTATATTGCATTTTGAAACTGTACAAAAGTTTTTCGTGCCTTTAATGGCTCAATTTGGAATGCAAGCTTACGAAAAAAATTAAACTTAAATAAACTAAAGGCACAAAATATGCAAACCAAGAACACAAAAAGCCATAAAACTAAAAATGAACGGACCATGGCACTTAACAAATTACAACGCTGTAAAAATTACAAACTGCAAACTATTTTGGCCAACAGCAAATGCAATTTTGTTACAAAAGCATTTTGACCGAGAAAAGCGTGGACTGAAAAAGGAGTTTGCGTTTAAGTTGGTTGGGAACACATGCAAGTGCCGTTAGCTGGAAATCTAAGTCGAAGTTGCAAGAATGACGTGACGCATGTGCCTTCAATTACCGAAGAGTCAAACTGGTGGCATTACATTGCGGCTATGTTGTTTGTGGTTTGCACTTGATTGCATTGACATGTAAATGACCTTTAATTGATGGGCTCGTGCATTGATTGAGTGCTGGGGTCGCCGGCCAAGTGAGGGGAAGAGGGCTGGATTTTTATTTTGCTGCAGTCGAGAGTTGTAATCGCCATATTGGCACGCCCACTGCTTCCCACCCATTTAGCTGTCTAGCTGTTAAAATATTTACGGCCACGTCGGTAGCTTCATCTGATTGCAATTGGTGCACGGCGGTTCAGCTGGATACAGCGAAAAAAGCACAGCCCGCGAAATGAAAATTTATTGCGAAACACATACTAAAAAGGCCAAATACGTTGCCTCAATCATTGCAGAAAATGTATATTTGCGTTTGTGTGCAAGTAAATAGCCTTTTCATGTGTCCGTGTGTGAGTGTGTGTGTGTGTGTGTGTGTGTGTGTGTGTGTGGGTGTATCGCATTTGGTATGTCTCTGTATGGTTGTGCTGTCGCTTATGCACTTCCGCCCTGCTCCGGAAGTTTTGCATGTTTCTGTATCATAGCCAAGGATCTAAAGCGCGCTAAAACGAGCGCTTTAAAGAGGCAAAAATAAAAAATACTTATCCAAAGGTTGCGCATTATTGCTGTTTGTTTATGATCTAGAATGGAAGTCGGAAGAGGGGTCGCATTAGCATGTGTGGGCACGGCCATCTAATGGTTGGCCCGTTTAGCTGCCGCTCGCTCCACTTGGCTCAAAGTCGATAACATGTCATTTGAGCGTCGCTAATGTCTTCATTTATTTTTAGTATGCTGCCGCGCCTCGTGCTAGCCCAGTGACCCTCTAACTGCTGGCATGTGTAGTTGGCCTAAATGACCCGATGGCCGTTGGGACAACGGGGCTGACCATAATTGACACGAGCTTGTGTGGTGTTTACACATGCAGCCGATGGCCGTTTTAAACATGTCAGTTTTCAATGTGGCCCTCATTTTGGCCTATATGATTTGAGTTTAATATTCGGCTTAAAATGGCCAAGTGGAGCTGAACCAAATGGCGTTCATACAGTCTGTTCAATGGGTATATTTCTTCATTTTTTGTTTAGCATTCGAGGCACGCACTTAGCACATAAACTAAACGATCAACTTCATCAATGTGGCCAACACACAAATAAATTTGTTATACAAAGCGACGATTAGGCCTAAGCAGAAATGGCCAGCTGCACGTGAAGACCAAGCCAAAATTATGAAGTGCACCACTCGTGCAAACTTTGTAGCAAACAACTAAACTTTTGCCAAACTCTGTACCAACAATTGTCACGCACACACTCAATCTTCGCAACGCACACATACACAAAAGTTGGCAGAAGCTAGCTTAAAAGGCTTTATTTAGCCACCAAAAACCCATCGAGCTGGCAATTTGCTTCAAATGAGCAAATGAACGCACACGCAATATTCACATTCTCATCCACCTACACACACACACGTATACACACGCGCATACACACATTCTCATTGGGTTTTGGATATAAAAAGACCTTGAGCCTGGCGAGTGCATGTTCTACGTCGATGAATGCCCCGATTTGACTAATTTCTTAATCAACAATCGAAACGTTGCGTTCACCGAAAATGTTCTAATTGCGCCCAAGCTCGTGTGTACGTGTGTGTGTGAATTTGCTTAAGAGCTATACAAAATATCGACATCAAACATTGTCAAGTTTGCACGTCAACTATGTGAATTGAGAATGGAATCGATATCTTACACCCAATTGAGTATAAAACGCTATATTAAAATAGATTTTAATTTTTTGCTACAGATCATGATTCAAATTGTAAAGTATTCAATGTAAAGTTCTCACATGTCCGTAAAACCTTTATTGCAATTTCCAGACTTCATTAAGCCATCAACCCTATTTAAAAAGGTTAATTGGGAATACCCGACAAGCAGATACCCTGAACACAGTTACGAGCACGCACTGTTTGCGCTTGATATAAATTGACCATTAAAATGTATTCTTTTTTAAATCGATTTAAATAACAAAAAGGCTATCGATAATTTTAGCTCTTGTTGTGACAAATAGACGTATCGAAGATGAGAGATTATCGATTATCGATTTGTTAATATTATTTATATACACTTTATTATGTCGGAGATGCCTTCTTCTGTTAGTTACATACATTTGCAGTTACATACATTCGCATAAAACCATTTTATTTACATATTACATTTTTACATTTTTTTACCCGTTTTTCATGCGTTCAGGGTATAAGAAACGTTTATTAACGATACGTAAATATGAAATATTTACGATGCTTGTAGTCAATTTTGTGTTGCATTTTGTCGCATATGAAAAAATCTATAAAAAGTAACTCAGCTCGCATGCAAACAGAAGGGTTGAAACCTTACCTTATTTGGCACACAAGCACACACACACACACATGTGACCGCATTTGGGAGGGACGCAAGGTTCAAAGTTGAACAGTGCTTCGCAAATGCCACAAAAGATGCGAAGCGTCAGTTGGTGCTGCAAGTATTGGGCACTTAACTCCCACCAAGGCGTCACTTAAGCTCTGCACCTTCACACTTGCACACAACCACCAACTTTATATGTGTTTAGTAAGCTTTGCAGTACTACTGACAGTTCAAAAGGGCAACAAAGTACTAAAAATAGTGGAAATTACCGCAGGATATTCAAATTTCCACATAAAGAAAGTGCCCGGTGAGTGGTTGTGGTAACTCCAGCCATGGCATATGTACTTATATGTTTGCCCGAGGCGGTGAATGGAGAGGGGAAGGATTGAGGGGTTTGCACATGGCATGCAAGTGTGGAAAGTTACGCCATAATAAACCTCAACTCAAATGCGAAATGCAAGCAGCAATGGCAAAAGAAAAGAATGAAAGAAAGAAAATAGCAAGCAAAGCGCTTGGAAAAACACTTTGTATCGGGCTGGCTGGCAGTTGGCAAGTATTTGGCCAGGATCTGGCTAGGAATATAGAACCAGTTGCAAGTTGCCAGTTGGCTGTTGGCCTTTGGCATTGCGAGTGAGTTAGCGAGTGGGCGAGCGATAAGAATCGAATCCTTTTTGCATTGCATGTTAACACATGCAAATTGAAATGTCTAAATCATACACATACCAACCAACACACCTCCACACACACACTCACTTGCATGCACATGAATAGTTGCTGGCATAACCTAAATGGCAATTTAATTGCTCGCCTGCAGGCGTTCAAACTATGCCGAGGGGGAGAGAGTAAAGAGATTTGATTCTAATATGCTTTGACATAAAATGCACATTCCAAAGTGCACACATACACACACACACACACACACTCGCGCCCAACCACACACAAATAGATTTTACACGTTAAACTTACGGTAAAATCTTTGATGCATAATTTTGTGGCTTCTGCGGTCGCTGTTTCACCCAATTTCATCTGGCCCTTTCGTGTAAGAGTCCTGTAAAATGCCGCACAAATTAAATGAAATACTTGCGGTGCAAACTACACCCGCATACATCTGACCTATCTGTGGTTGCCCCAGTGGCTCACGCTACCCGCACCACTTCTTCCATCACTACTGGCATATAATTAATTATTGTCGCAACATCATTTATCAGGCTAGGCAAGGACATACAGTTTCATTCTGCCCCAGTCGCATGTTTATTTATATGACTGGCTCACTCGCACTGCCGCTTTGCCTGTCTGCGTCTGGTTCTGGTTGTTGTTGTTGTTCTTGTTGCTGTTAATATTGTTAAAAGTGTCACTGTGCAAGTGTCTGTGGCAGATTATGGTCACACTGCGCGAGGAAAGCTCGAGCAAACACTTAAGCGAGCAGCGGGAGCAGCATCGAGTTAACCAACTGACTGATGACTGTCATGTGCGTGTCATGCATTCA
The DNA here is from genome assembly GCA_004143825.1 of Drosophila micromelanica. Lineage (NCBI taxonomy): Eukaryota > Metazoa > Arthropoda > Insecta > Diptera > Drosophilidae > Drosophila > Drosophila micromelanica. The sequence goes on from SCDY01000536.1 coordinate 71,887, forward strand.
TTCCACCATTTTCCAGAACGCCCCTTCTGAAAGTGTGTTTATGGCAATGAAAAATGATTTGTTTAATAAACAACTCTAACTGTGCTGGTGTACGGCATTAACTAACTTGGTAAAACTTTCGTGTTTGGACCTTTACTTGTATCCAATTCATTTAATTTGTATATAAACGGGTGTTTTTGTGAAAACTTGGGCACGTTTTCATATGTTCCTGGCAACATATGAAACACAACACATTAGTGAGGTTGCAGTGTAATTCAACAAACTTTACAAAAAATATGTATTGACAATTTCTAATACTGCATTGAATATTTTCATTACGTGGTTTAATTGACCATTGACAATGAATGGCAAGCGTAAATTAGTTTGACAGCATGTTAAAGTTTTAAAAATATAACAAATTATAAATTATATGCAGATTAGTAAAAAAAAAAATAAAATAAACTAAACTGTTACTACTGTACAGGGATTACAGGCATTTATTTACATAAAAAAGTTGTATTTATATAAAAAAAAGTGTGATGAAAATGAGAAATATTACTTTTGAAAAATAGTATTAAACCGCTTTTGGTTTCAATGTATGTGTTTTGGTTTTTTTTGTATTAATATATATACACAAAGGTAATAAGTGATTGTTGTATTATCTTTATTGTTGTTGTATTATCTTTAAGCTACATTATGCAGGTAATTAAAACTATTAATATTGCAAAAGTTACTAAACAATTTATATGCAAATTAATTGTTTTAATACCAGCAAAGGCGTTTTTGGTAATTAATTATAAGAATGCGCTTTAAAACGCCATAAACAGCATCAGCAACAGCAGCAACAGCAACCATAACCGTTTTCATATTAAAGATTAATAAAATATAAAAGTACTTTCATCTTTTTTGCAGCACTTTATTAAAATAATGATGCTGTCTGGCTTGTTGCCTGCTGTGCGTTGTGTGTTGTGCTGTGCTGATAAAATGTTGTTAATGTTGATAATGTTAATGATGATAGCCTAGCCCGGTAGTCCGTGCTATGAGTGGTACAAAATGTTTAATTATTGCTGCATGGAAACTTTGCTTAAATGCACTCAGCGGAGCTGCCACATGCGACGCACACAACATTTATCAGCAATTAATTGGTTACCAATTATTAAAAAAAAATTGCTAGGTGAGCGGGCGGGTATTAAATATGATGAAATTTCGAGCTCATTTTCATGTGGCATTGATAAATTTATGTATGTTCATGCAGGCAGCACAATAGGTGTCCTGGTCATAACCGTAATTGTTTGGGCATGTCAACGGGTTGGACCACCGGGACTGGGACAGACATGGGGCGTTACTACTAGACAGCAAGCACATAGCATAATGGGAGTTCGGGGCGTGGCAAATAATAATTGAAGTAGCGGTAAAAATCAATTTCACTGTTGACCAAAGCCTGGCATAAATATTTCATAAAAAGAGGCAAAAACTTGCCAGCAACACACTCACACACAGAAGACAGCATGAAAGACAAACAATGTGCAAGTGCTTGCCAGGATACTCATAGCTGGCTAGCCACAGTCAAAGCCATGGTCAGAGTTCGGGGTGGGTGGGGCTGAGACAGGGCACTGCTGCCAGGTCTTGGTTGTCTCTGCATTTATTATTAAAAAAAAAAGGAGAAAAAAAGTGAAAAAGAGTGGTTGGACGAACCAATTGAAAATCAACGCAAAGTCAAACGAAATGAAAATCCATAAAATCAGATTTCAAAATCGACAAACAGATAACGAAGAAATGCAGCGACTGCAGGACACTTGACGCCGTCGGGTGTGCAGGATAAATGTCTGCCAAGTGTACGCACTTAACCCTCACCGTTTACGTCCTGCCGTCGCTTCCTTTTTGAAATTCATTTGTATTTTTGCATTGCATTTCAAGTTGTTTATCGATAAAAACGCAGAGCAGGCAGCTCTCCAACGTCCGTAACTTATTGGAAAATGGAGGGAATCTATGCCCGTTCTCATAAATTGTTCAACTTGTGCTGGGGTGTATTTGGGTGTGTTGCGGTTGTCCTTCTGTGAACTCGTGCTACTTGAATGGAAAGGCGTATATGTTTTATAGTAATAACAATAATAATGACTTAATGATTGTGTTCGCCATAAGCTCATTCTGCAACAAAAACAGGATGTCGTTTTATGAACTACCGCTGAATTGTCCTGGGTGGTTCCATGGGTTTGTCAACACGGAATTAGACGATAGCTAGACCTGTGCTTATATTCTATAAATGGTAAAATATATGTATGACACATTACGCAGATATTATCTTGGATCAATATGGAACAGCTGAACAACAGCAAGCAGCACATTATTATTGCATTTAGCTCGAGCCACATAGGTAGAGCTTTGAGCTTTAAAAGTGCTTTATTGTAATCGGTCAATACAAGATAAAGAAAAATATACATATAAAAATATTGTTACGTAATGTTCTATTTTAATATATTAAATGAATTTTAATATATTAAAGCTCATTTAAAGTCTAATTTTCTCTTAGAAAAACTTACATATTGTTAGTAGTAATCTAAGCTTTAAGTTTTGAATATGTTTTTTGACATTTGCTTTTTTGTGTACATAAGGACTTATTCTGTATGCCAAGTTCAATCTAGTTATTTGTTATATGTATGTGTATGTGTTTGTGTACATATGTATATATTTGTTTACGATACTTTGCTTATTTTCGCACTGTGAATTTCTTTGCCGGTTTCGCTGCCGGTTTTCGTTGTGTTTATTTGCGTGCGGAAATGAACACATGAAGGCATACAAATGGCGAGCATAAAAACGCAATTACGCCCACTTCCGTGTCCTGGGCTTAGAACGAAAGAGGCTAAAGGCCAGATATACACAAATCTTTCATATTGAAGTTGGTACATAAGTTGGGTTTTTATAGCCGCACTGATTTCTATTTTAATACTCTTATATGTGTGTATGTATGTGTTCAATAAAGCAATGGGGAAAAAATACATATAAGTATACGTACTTATGTATATACTTAGAAACGAAATGTCATAATACACATAACTGATACATATATAATAAACCGCTTGAGGGCGCACAGCAGGAGCTGTAAACAATGCGATACGAAATGTTTACTTGCCCACACGAGAAGAGAAGAAGCAGAAGGCGCAGAAGAAGCAGCAGCGGCATCAGCAGTTGCTCTAGGCGGGTCGTCAGCTTTGGCTGACAATCAAAACACAGACAGTGGCAGAGGGCGAGGGAATGAGAGAGACCATGTGATATGCTATAAAGCTGGCTCGTATAAGCATGCTAAGAGCAGCAATGGTGGCGGTAATGTTCATGATGAGCTGCTCAATGACACGTGCAGCCTATGCGGCGTATGTGTGATATAATTTGTTATCGCCTGCTGATGACGTTTTTCTCGTGGGCTTCACTCGCAGATCCTGGCACAACCGCTGGCTGCGACCAGTGTAATAATTTCAGACTGTCGTCTATTTAATATTTTCGCGCCTAATGAAAAGTAGATCTCCGACTACAGCCTCCTACATTGAATGGCCCAGGGCTTTTACATCATTTGTCACGATATGAGCGCGTATGTGCTACACGCATATCTACTTGCACACACTGACATACACACAAGGGATTATCCCTACATTTTTGCCTCTCTCTCACTCCCTTTTAGATTTTTTACTCTTGCGGCTGTAGCTGTTGGCAATTTGTTGTGCGCTGATAGCAGATAAGCATTTGATGAGGTTTATTATTAAATTAGAGATTGCTCTTTATGCGCGTAGCAACCAGACCAAAAGACTGAAGGCCAAAAAGACTGAGGGCAGAGTAAGCTTTAAGCTGCTTATGGTACACAATTCGCTTTCCCCGAAGTAGTAAATCGCAATCAGTGCAGAAAGCGGCTTATATGAATTACTGTTGAAATAAAACTTTCAAATTAAAGGAAACTTTTATAGATCAAATATACGTAAGTAAACACTCATAAATATATATTATGTAAATTCGTTTAACAAATTGTAATTATTCGCATAAAGTTATTCTTGCCATTATAAAAGTTGTGAGCACATAAAGCAAGATATAAAATATTCATATGTGCGATATAATATATGTAGTCAGAACATGAACGCTAGGGAAATTAAATTTATATGTTTGAAATTGTTCACACAAAGTCGTGAAAGCAATTGAGAATTTGAAATGAGATTAAAGAGTTTGTGCAATGTTTGTTGAAACTAATACAAATTAGTATATTTTGTATTAATAAAACTCAAATACAAAGTATGAAATAGCAATTACATAGAATTCAAAAAGTAACTTGAAATGAGTAATCGCTCTCAATGCATTCAACTTTATATAAGTACCAATTGAAAGTTAGAAATTTAAATACTTATCAAAAGACCATGTAAAAATTTTGCTTAACATACTGTTTAGGAAATTTGATTGATGGCAAGGCAAAGAGTGTATTATTGTGACTTTTGAAATTTGTTTGCAATGCGAATGAGAAATTCAATTAGGGCCGAAATAAATCCACAAAAGAAGTAAATATCCTAAGTCTTATTGCTGTATTTGTTTTGTGCGTGTCAAGTCAAGCTTGAAAAGCATCATGGACAGACGCACACATGCGCAAACATTAGGAATAAGGGAACTTTACATATATCGTGTATAATAATATAATAAGACTGTTTTAATAATTTAAAATATAAATTGCACAGGCATACACATTTGAGATATTTTAACCGCAAGCAATTTAAATATTAAATGAGTATGAGCAAGACACACACACTCACACACACACACACCCAGACAGATACGCAGAAACAGCAGAGGTCTTACCAAATGCATGCGTAATGGTATACATTTGTGTCGAGTTACTCTTGGCCAAAATCCATGGCGGCCTCTGCTGCAAAATCCCAACTCACAATCTCATCCACTTGCTAGTCACTTTCCCTTGTTATTCTGTTTCTCTAGCAACCGCAGGCCCTGTTCTCACTTCCCACTACCCCTCTCACCCTCTCTCTCTCTCGCTCTCTGCCCTTTGCTTTCTGTTTGTGCGCACGTCAAGTCAAATAAATTTAATAACGCATACACATACGGCATAAAAGCAACACACGCACGCACACATATACACTGACTGACGTGCTGGCATATGAAGTTACGCATACGCCAAGTGGGACCAAAACAGTTGCCAAGTCGAGCGCTGCTGTTTGCCTCGTTGCCTGCCTCATTGTTTGGTAGCGGTGGCAAGAGGGACGGGGTGGCATATGCCCCAAGACGCGTCAGCGGCCGCAGCTACGTTGCCAGCGTCTGATAACAATGCAAATTTGAACGCGGCGTATGCGCAATGTTTGTATATTTTGCGGGCGTTTGTGTGTTTGTTGTCTTTCATTTGCAATTGCGTTTGCTTTAACTTTGCATACTTTTGTGCGCTTGCTGGCAACGCGCTGTTTACAGTTTTAAGCACTCTACCAAATTGGTCATAAATACACAAACGCACACATACATACATTCGCTATTTGAATTATATGTATTTTGTAAGCTGCGCTGTGCTGCCCTGCATCGATTTTATAGCCAGCCTTTTGCCAATTTTACGTTTACCGTTTTAACGAGCCGCTCACATGCCGCGGCCATAAAACACGATGCTGATAGCCGCACAACCATAAACTTAACACACACATGCACACCCAAACACCAGCGCACCTCTTGTTTATGCACACACATATACACACATGCAGACCATTTTCACATCATTTGACTTGCGAGCTGCTTTAAAATTATCAATTGCACCATTAACCTTTGATAAGTGCGCAGTTATGTCAGCTGGGAGCTCTTGTAATCATCGATTGGGCATCTCTGTAAACACTAAGTACGCATCAAATATTCGTATATTGCTTGCACGTATATATAATCGGCTTATTTGCGCCCCGATATTTGCTCATTGAATGGGTTTCAGAATTTCGTCCAATCTTGGCTTAAAATCTGCTGCCAGACTTGACGAACTGCTTTTCAATAAAATACATCAATCTACATTGGGCTGCTGTTTTGTGCATATTAAATTAATGATTAAGCTTTTGTGTACTAAATATAGCAAATAATTATGACAAACGGCCAGGATGTGCTTGTAGGTACCCTTCGGCTTATATTTGAGAAATTTTTTTATCAGAACATAGAAGCTTTAACTTGTTTTAATCAATTCCACTAGGTATTAATGCATTTTTTGTCTAAAGCTATTCCTTAGAATTGTAATTGATTCGATTTCAATAAGATTTCTAAATTTGTTATTATTCGACATAAATTTCACTGAAAGAAAAGAAGCGTATAGGCACCCATTGTAGGTGGTAACTATATTTTCAAACAAACAAATCAAACAATTGGTTTGATATTTAAACCTTCAACAAATTCAGCTTAACTAAATTTTCATAAAAGCTTTTGTTTGTGCATAAGTTCCAATAATTTGTTGATAAAGGCGTTTTTTAAAAGTAGTATATAAATATATAATTAAAATATATATAAAATATAAAGAAATATTAAAAAGCGCTTGAAATATTCTTATTATTACTATTGCTTTTCAGAATACTGTCATTAGGCAACAATTGGTCAACAGAAAAAAACCTTATTTGAATGCGTGAAATCTTAGTTCTTTGATGGTTCCATCGCATGTAAGCATCATTAATTTTATTCAAGTTGCGAAAGACAGGCGTACATTGTGTTACACCAAGCGCTGGGCTGGGATATCAGCTGTCGCCGTTGCAGTTTCGGTCGTAGGCTGTTGTCAATCCATCAAACCTATCAATTTCTCGGTGGCGCAAGTCAAAGTCAATTTCATGTAATCAGCCGCAGTGCATTTGACAACGGGCTGTAACTGTCGCGGCAAGGCATGGCGAGACGGGCCGAGACATGGCTCATAGCGTGAATTAGACGTTGCATACGAGGGGCGGTCGGCAGTTCTACTTAGTTATGCATGCGCATATGCGCCTATGTCATCATGAATATGCGAATGTGAAAACGTTGCGAGAGCCTAAATCAAATTGTGACTGCATTGGAGAGCAGTGTTTGGCGACTTGTTGTTTTGTTGTTGCCACGTCGCGTTGCAACGTTTGGTTTTGGCCAATTGTCTAAGCAATTTGGCTTACAACAGCAAAAACAACAACAATAGTTACAATTGTGGGAAAGGTTACAGCTAAAGTCATGAGAAAATTTAAAAAAAACATGTAGCAAAAACCGAAAAGTAGCTGATGTTGTTGTTGTGAAGCTTTCACAGCACACGACAACAACAAAGGCAGTGCTGTGCGCTTTAGAAGTGAGTTTAGGTCCTTTCACTTTGTGTGGCAGCAACGGCAGCTTATCAACTGTTTGTCATCGCACACGACACACGGCGCCATAATCAATAATTAAACCTCACCTGGCTGCATCTAGATAGACGCTTGCCTCAAACGGGGGGAGGGGGCTATGCATGCAATAACATTTTCTATTAGCCATGCTCGAAAAGTGCCATAAATTTCATGTCAAATGAGTTTTTATGCTCACCAGGCAAGCAAACGATATGGTATAAATGTGTGTGTGTATGTTTTGGTGTGTGGGTAAGGACATAGCTTGCAGATACACGTGGCAAAACTGTTGCCTGTATGCAGCATATGATGCAAATATTTCATTCATGACGCTTGTAAATCTTCTTTTGATTGCACTTAATACTTGTCACAGCAACAACAACAAAAACAAAAAAAAAAAAGGAATTGCGGCACATATAGCACACACACATACAGATACATACAAATGCTTGGCAGTCAACAAACTTAAAAGAGTAATGTAAAAAAGCAGTCAACGGAAGAAGGAAATCATAATAATCCATGTTTGCATTCAAATTGAGAATTTCTACCGCTAGTCTGCGACTGTGCATGTGTGTGTATATCCATGTGTGTGAATGTTATCTGTAGGAAAATCTCATTTCATTTCTAGCATATGCAACCATACGAGCAAAGCCTTTTGTAGTCATGTCTGCGCCATTCAGTTCGCTAGTTAAAAATCAGGTTTCTCAGCGATATTTTTCTCTTTCACACACACAAATCCACACCAACAAAACATATACATACACACATGCACACCCCTTAGATATATATCTGAGCGAATGAGAGACACCTTTTGCCGCAATTTATCGATTTGGTTAAATCTTGAATCTCTCATTCAAGGACTTTGCTGCCATATATTCTCAGTATTGCGGCTTTTCACTGCAGGACATGCTTTAGATACATACATATGTATGTGTATGTGTGTGTGTGCTTTGCCTGGGCAATTCCATTCAATTGCCGTCGTATGTTGGTATTTGCATCCTGGTATTGTAATACATGAATTATGATATTTATTGTAAGCTCAGATGCTGTCAACTGTGCTGTAAAAGGTGCAAAAAATAAATACCGCAGTGTTTTCGTTGAGTTGCTTATCCAAAGGATTTCATTGGTGAAAGGAATATGAGCAATATGTGTGTTCTTAAAGATTGGATGACAAATCCAATTGCCGACAGAGGTATTGTCAACAGGTGTGTTGATACTCGCTTTTTTCACTTATTATCAGCTATTTTTTCAGCTAACTAAAAATTCTCAAGTTTTTGATTTTCACAGTCGCCAAATATTCAAAACGTTTTCTTGTTAACAGTTAGTTTAGTCAGTTAGAGGGGGGTCGTGGTATTAAAACTTTTCACATCTGCAAATTGGTCTCGCCTCTAACCGCAAAAGTACACGAACGCCTTTTGACTTTCTATGCGTATTTTTCTTCCTTTCTTTTTTTTTCATCTCTTTTACAACTCCAGCTCTTTCCCTCGCACACTGTGGCAAAATGAAGCATAACAGACCCAAACAAAATGCGGCTAACAATGCTAATACGCCAAGAAAATCCTAAGGAACAAAGCGAGAAGCAACTTTCACAGTCAGTTTGCAACTTCGACCTTCTGAACTCTTCGCTGTTCAGTTTCTACTACTTATATACTTATGTATATATACATATGTATATACACACCTCTCCTCTCGAGTGATGCCCACCCTTTTGGCGACAAACAAATCCAACAAGCAACTTTTGTGTAAAACTTTATGCATTTCACTGCCGATGAAAATGCAAAAAAACGTAAACGAAAAAGGGAAAAAGTACGGCAACTTTTTCTTGATTTTAAATTTTACAAAAAAAAAAAAAGAAAAATAAAAATCTTTTGTCAGACGGTGTTGGTGAACATGTGTCCTGCCTGCTGGTACGCTCCCTTTCCTCTGTTTTCTTTATTTTGTATTTTATTGTTCGCGCTTTTGTTTTTCCTGCAGCGCCTTAGGCAACAGGACGGCAAAGGATACGCCGCGGCGCTTGCGATAACTTTTTGATGTTTCACTGTTTACGGCTGTCAAGCTGTCCCCTTCGCCATGTCAAAATTATATTATGAATTTCTTGGTTGCCTTGCGCCCCATCGCACACCTCTTGTAATGCATTATGCTATGTCTTTGTGGTGACTTTCGACGCGTTCGTTTGGGTTCTTCTCTCGCCCATTGATTTGCATAAAAATGTTCACAAATATTTTTCATATTTATTTCAACGAAAAATAAATAAATAAAAAAAAATATCATAAATAATAATGGCATTCAAGCAACAAAAGACGAAAGTGACAAGCGAAATTCAATATGCTTTTTCAGTTGGCTTACAAAGGGCAAATTCTAGCAAATATATAGCTCTAAAACATAACATTATCTTCACAGACTTAACGAAACTTATGTTGAAAATCAACAAAATGTATTATTTTTTAGTAAATATCAAATTTGATTAAATCTAAAATAAAATAGATACGATTGTTAATGGTGTATCTCGGTAAAACTAAGAATAATATGAAAAACCAATGTAAACCAAAAGTAAATGACCATGGAGCCAGTCTATAGAAACTTGGTTTATATATAAATATATATGACCATGGGGACATGTGTTTAGAAAAGACTTTAAAATTGGTAAATATACCAAACAGAAATGTATGATTTAATCAGCGTTTGAAAGCAAAGACCCATCCCAGCTCATTTTATTATAGCCTCTTGTGTTCCCCGCGAGGTTGTGGGCGAAAAATATACAGTAGGAACATTTCTGGGACGCTAGGAAAACAAGTCCCTTTATGTTTTTCTTTGGCGTACGGGTATAAAAAATGTATACAAAATTCAATTTGTTTGTGTGAATTTCTTGACTCGCGACTGCTGCAAATAAAATCTACATAAATTTTTCCCAAACACGTAGCCCTTCGACCCCCTCAAGTGTTGTCGCTTGATTTGTTTGTTCTGGAGGGGCAACCAATGCCACAATTTTTGCACCCATTCCGTCAGCATCCAGAGCTCCTCTTCCAACCATGCAACTTATGTTGCCCGCCCAGCTTTTTGGCTCTTTTGACACTTTGACTCCGCAGGCTGCCAGTCCTGCCAAGCTCAATATAAATAATAAAATTTCTTGCGGCTGCTTTGCGGTGCTTACGCCGTTGGCAAATTAATTGAAAATGTTTTTCTTTATTTATTTTTTCTTAGCGTTTTGCGTTAAATACATTTATCAAACGCAAGGCAATTTCAATTATGTCACATAAAAAAAAAAAAAAATTAAACAGAAAATATAAATCGTGGTAAAGGAATCAATGATTCTGCGTTTGATTGAATCAAGTGTGCAGCATTGTATGTACGTGTTTGAGGGTGTGTGCTGTGCAATTAAGGCCATCTATACGGCTAAATAAGCCAAAGGCAGCTTCTAACAATTCCATGTGCCTGCAAGTAAAATTGAGCCAAAGCCTATCTCTCAGGCATTCCTGTCACGATTTTCGATTTGCTCTGCTTTTAAGATACATGTGTGTGCCTACTTGTGTGAATGTGTGTGTGTGGGCTTATTTACAATCAATTTTGCTTTAGACGTATTGGGCTAAAAACTTTTTAAAATGCTGCAGTATGTGTTCTGCTTTGGGGCTAAATGAGGCACGGTCCAAATCTTGAGAAGCAAGCTTAATTTAATTTATTTTTCCCCCATTTTGCTATGTCTTAGCTGTTGTTGTTATTATTGTTGCTATTGTTGCTTCTGCCTGGCACGAAATGTAGCTCATTAATTTTGTTTTATTTCATTTTCGAGCCGCTTCAATTGGCATTAAATGTTTGAGGATTTCTAATGAGGCCGACCCCAAGAAAAGTCAGCAATTTCGGGGCTATTTAGTCTAAAATTTTATGCAATTCACGTTGCTTGTCTGCCTGTGTCGAGTTTTCCAACTGTCATCAATTGTTGGCCAGCTGGGAGCATTTTTTAAGTTTTCCCATTGGCCGCACTGATGATAATTGATATTATACTTGAAATTCAACAAATCGATATTTCTCTAGTGCATCGAATTTCAATTTGTAAGCGGAATAATTGTTATTAGCCTTATCCGAATGTTAAATTGGATGATAATTCAAAGTATGTTTATTTTCTATCTTAAAATAAGCTATTCTTATTTCGTTTCTATTTATTAAGCTTGTTGGTGTGGGAAAGTTTTGATTCCCATAAATGACAGATAAGCCGAACCCAAATTTAAAGCTTGCGTCTCTTTTGATAAATAAAGCATAAATAAAAAATGTTTTTGGATAATAAGATCTGTCTGTCATTTGCAAGCCGGAAGCTTCTTTCAAGTGGATCACAAAAGCTCAGGCTTCAAGTCCGGGCATTACTCACTCAGTTGTTGTGCCACTCATCAAACGCTTACCTGCAAATAAGAATAAAAGAGTGGGTTAGCAAACAGCCTGATTGATATGTATGCGAGTATTGTGTGCTAATAAAGGACCAAACGCTAATTGCTTTGCCTGAGCAAGTACTGTGGGATATAGTGTACAGGATACAGGCTGCAGAGGTCCTGTCCCTGAGGGCATAATTGATCAATATTTAGCATGGCAACAGAAGTTGAGTGTCGACAGGTAAAATGGTAGACATGCAAACAAGTCATCAAGCTGGCAAAAAATGACAAAGCAACGTAGTTTAGGCTAAGCTCGAATTTAAAAAGTTTTCCGTATTGTACTTAAGCTCAGGTAAGGGCGACTTTTTAGGGTTCCTTAAATTCTTAGCAGGCTTCAGTTATCAGAAAGCAGCTTTTTAATTAAAGTTGTATGCGAAACTCAACTGAAGTAATTTAGAAAAGCGCCCAATTGTAATTAATCTTTTTGCTTCAATGTGGTTACATTGTATTCAGTCAATATAATTGACATAAGTTAAAGCTATTAAACTTAGCTTTTGACTAGCTGTCATTCGAGCTGTTATTTAATGAAAGAAAACAGAACCAACGCTGAATAGCTATTTAGTAATTAGTTTGGTTAATGCTTTGAATAAGGAATTCCAATTCATTCAGCAGTCCGACTTCTTACACTAAGGCCCTCCGGCAAGCTGCATCAACTTGATTAAAGTACAGTTGCGGCTTATGACATAATTATTTCTCTATCCTTGTTTTTGTAAATATAAAAATTATTTCTCAGTTTTAGCCGCTTGCTGTGTGCAATGCGAACAAACACAAATATTAAAATCTTCATTATCTTTTAATTAACTTTCTCGGAGTTTGCAAATGATGAAAGTTTTTATATTCTGTTGTTCTAACCGGCTTAAAGGAGTCTGTTTTGTGTTTATCTTGTGATTGCTTTTAGTTTTGTCCGACTGTTTTCCATGCCAAACATAATTTTCCTTTTCATTATGCTAATTTGGCCAGTCTAAATAATTACAGAGCGCTACAAAATGAGACGACAAATGTTGAAAAGTAATTGTCAAACCAGAGAGCTGAAGTTACAATAGACAACACAAATAACAGAAATAATGAAATGTTATTTTACCCAACTTTAAGCCAGTATTTGTTTTTCCCCACTTGTTTCGCTTAAGCCGCTTAGGGTAACTACCAGAATTGGCCGCTTGTTGGCTTTCCCACGCTGATTGAATGATTAACATAATCGAAAAAGAAAGAAAAGAAATCCGAATTGAAAATATAATTTTGGTCAACCACAGAATCGTATTAAAACAAAAATCTTCTTTTTTTTTTACAATATTCTAAGCCCTTTCTTTATATCCCACTCTCTCATGCTTAATTGAATTATTACAATGAAAGAAATTTTTCTTGGCGCAGACGCAAGCCACATTCTCTTGCCGCAAAGCCAGCTTTTGGTGCCACGATCACGGAAACATGCGACCCCGTTAGGCATGAGTAAGCCACAAAGCTATTTCCGAGTGCATCGTGCGGTAACAATTTGGCTTCTTTTTTGAGTAGGCAGCACTCAGAGAATTTGTCAGTCCTAATAAGTGAGGTTCTTTTTAAAGAACTTAATGCTGCAGGTTCATTCAACTTGGGCTGTTCTATGACTCGGCCATAAATTTGTTGGGCTAGCATAAAAATGTCGGAGTAGTGTGATAATATTCTCTATTCCCTATTCTCGGCTTTCGGCTGTTGCCATTAAAAAACATGAAAAAAGCTTTCGTGTGATATCAACATGCGGAATGCTTAATAATTTATGCGCGTTGTACCAATAATAACAGTAATTAATGCGATAAGGAATTGACTACCTACTGCGATGTGGAGAACACTCAAAATCAATACGCAAAACCCATCACAAAGGCTGCCCACGCGTCTTTTTTTAAAAAATTATACAAAACCGAAAACGAAAGAAAAAAAAACTGGTCAATTAGGTATTTATACATCTTCGAAAGAGACATTTAGAACGGAGTGAGAGCGGGCAAACCCCAAAGTCTAGTTAAAAACACCAGTGACAACTTTACAATTTTGAATTAACCAACTGCGAGATACTCTATTCCAAGTGTGAAAGCAAACTTTTGGTATTATTTCTAAAATTAAAGTGTATTATTGTGACTTGTAGGAATATTATATAAGAATGTAACAAACGAATATATATGTGTATAAAGTTTAAGGTCTCATATTTTTATTGCAGAATACCAATAAACTCTACTCTCTTGAAAACAGAGTATTAGAATTTAAAATCAATTTAATGGCATTTTTTATCGACTTCTTTTTCTTTTGTACGTCGGTGGGTTCGTATGGAGTTGCGAGGCACAGCGGGTCAGATTTTAAATGCCCATCCATAAAAATTACTTTATAGACTTAGGTTAGTGTGTGTCTGTGTGTGTGTGCGTGTGTTTGTGTGGGTTCGATTATCACTGGCCACGGGCCGCTGTCGCTGTTGGCTTTTGGGTGAGTTCGTAACAGGGTCATGGGTCGTAAAGCAACGCAACGCTGTTTTTAATGGCGTTCTAAGCAGCTAAACCATTCGACCCATGTTCCTATTTACGTATGCATGTGCATGTGTGTGTGTGTCTGTATGTGTGTGCATTTATAATTTGTGTACTAATGTTTAGACAAATGTCAAATGCCATTTATCCATGAGTCACTCGAGGCATATAAATTGCAGAGATTGGCCATTTCGCTGGCAACAGAACTGATTGCTATATGATTTGAGCAGCACCAACAATTGTCCGCCGATCATTCTATATGCAAATATGCCAATTTGTTTTCACCTCAACTTGTAATAATGTTCAGTCATTCAACTGATTTTCTATTGGAAAATTCATATGCTGGCGCAACTTAATGCGACCGGGCAACAACATTTTCCCAAGGCATGCAATTATTAAGGGGCAGTTCCGCCCCGGAGAGGCCCACGCATTAGCCAGCCGAGCGATGAGTGCGAGTTGAAAGGTTACTCTTGGGACGCCTCTTATCAGCGCTTGGGCATCGTCTTTGTCCACTTTACCTAATCAACGGTTTGCATCTACACCTGAAGCTACCCGAGTAGTTCTCAAGTGTTTAAAGGGACATCGCTCAGCCAAGCATGACGGTTTCCTTTTTTTGTTGTTGCTATGCTGTTGTTGCTGTTGTTGCGCCCACATATGAGCGCTTGAGTGCGTCGTGCAGAGCCCATCAATTCCTGAATGCACCAAGAGTAGAGTATATGCAATTGTGTTGAATAATATTTGAATATTATTGTGATCAGTTTTCCATCTACCTTACTTTCTTTAGCATTTTCCAGCATGCCTTTTGAATTCTATAGGTAACAATTAATAATACCACCTTTCCCGTGCATGCACGCAAGTAGCTTACTAGCCAACTCTTTGAAATTATCTTGTGTTATATTTTAAAGTGGGCTTAAGATGCAATCAGGCATCCTACAGTTTCACTTTACTTATGTTTTCCATTGTTGTTGCCCCGCTTCCTGTTGTTGCAACATTAATGTTTAATGCTGTGAGGGACCCGCCTGCCTGCTGTTCGGCATGCATTAAAATTGGCTTTAATTTAAATTATGGACAAATGCTCGTTAGGCTCTAAGGCAAAGGTCAAGTAGTCGCTGGCCCTCTGTCGCGTCTGTCGCCTGTAACTTGGTCGCGTCGCTAATGAAGTTCAAATATTTAGGGAATTAGGCAGCCGAAAGACTCAAAACTCCAAGTTGGAAAACCTTTAGCATTTCATGCTAATGACAAATGCTTTTATCTTTGCAAACACAAAATGGCCAAAAAGATAAAAATAAAGACAGAAAATTTAAGGCAAACTTGTTGGCAACCTGCTGCTACCGCGAATGCTGCCACTCGTATAGATATACCCTTTGCCCAGGGCATTATAAATAATTAATGACAATTGCATAGCGAAACATAAGTTGTTCATGTGCAGGTGCTTTGTCAAGGCTTGTCAAGTTTCAAATTATAAAGGAAATTTTAAAAAATAAAACACTTTACTTTTTCGTTTTTCTTATATCAATAGAAAATTTATTAATAAACATTGTATTTGTACAAGTTCGACCCATAATTTCTTTTGTATTTCATTCTGAATATTTATTCTTTTAATAATTGTTCTTCATGTTTAAAATTGTATTGCTGAACTTAATTGCTTTGTAAGGGTGTCTGGGCTTCGGCTTACTATACTTAACGTAGTAAGTCGGAATTTTTGGCCGCCTCATGCTGACCCTAATCATTATGCTGGGCATTGCCCAAGCTGGCTCTAGCTAGTGAAAACCGTCAGCAGGAGCTGAGTTCGGTAGTCGGGGGAAAGTGGCAGCTTGGGACCGTGAAAATTACACGTTTTTTGCTTTGAGGTTACAATATTACATGCCAGGTGGGTGTTCACTCACCAGGGGTGCGGTTGGAAGGGGGAGGTGGGGGCTAAATTTATGCATTCTTTTTTTTACGTTTATGTTGCTTTAATTAAATTTCTCTTTTTTTGGTCGCTAATTTCGACGTTTAGGCGCGTCTAATGTTTCTCTGTGGCTTTGTTACTTCTATTCAAATGCGAAAATATGCTGGAAATTTCGAAATACGGCACGTAGGCGTGGCAGCTAATTGGCCCGCCAGAGGTTTATTATTAATACATTCTTCTTTTTCCACTGTGCTGGCCATTATTTTATGACTTATTTACACAAAGCGCATGTGACAACAGCTGCTGGGCTGGGTTTAATTACGCAATCGATTATAAAGCAACCGCTAATCAAGTCTGCCGATACGGTAGGGTACACAAAAGAGTCGGCTAGACAAGGTGCACGGCGATCAGGTGCACGCATACGAATTTCATTAATACAGCGCGACCACCGAAGAGGGGTAAAATTTTAAAAATGCGTTCAGGTAGAGGAGAGAAACAATGTATCCAAGTTAACAGATAAAGCCGGAAAAATGTGTTTTTCATTTGTATGCAGCTGATGAAGTCATTAGGTAAGTGGAAAATAGTACAAACGTCATAAGAATGGCGCAGCGGGTATTGGGTTTCACCTTAATATTAGAATAAAATAAAAACGGAATAAATTAATTAAATTGAAGCCCGTTCGGCAACTCTTGATATCTTAATTAAAGAGAAGCTCACAAGTCATGCACTCTTGTGACGTCACGAAACTGAGCTTTGCGCTCTTCGAATGCGGCCGCAAGGGAAGACTGCGAGGCACTTTACGTTGATCAAGCTACTTATGACAGTAATGTGCTGTGAAAAGGGAGGGAGGAAGAGCGAGTGAGTGAGCGGCTTGCAATCAGCTGAGCGTGTCAACAAATATGGCGGCCAACTGAGTGGTTATTTTTGCGTTAGAGCAACAGGCGTTTGCACAGCTGCTGAGTCATTGGCAAAAACGCTACTTTGTGCACTGTGCAAAAGGAAAGAGTTCAATGACTGGCAAAAAGAAAATGTACTCAAGAAAAGTTAAGCTCACAACTTAAGTAAAATTTTAAATACAATTTTATATTAAAGGTACATATAATACATTTTCTCTCAGTGTTGATACAATTGCTAAGCATTGTACGAGAAATGTACAAAAATAACGGAGAAAAAGAAACAATTGTACAACTGCGATGAAGCAGCGCTTAGCTTTGTTTTTTTTTTGTGATTGATTTTGAAAGTTTTGCCCAAATGTACAACCATGCAGAATATATGTACACTAATGTACAACAACGAAACAATGGAAATCAACAGACCCATAAACAACACAAAGCTAACAAATAAATAAAAAAAAGTCAGAGTGTCATTGTTGCAAAAATAAACAAATAAACAAACCAAAACACTGAAAATATACACAAAACAAATGTCGCGTCGATTCGACAAATGGTTTTTAAATTTTTGCTGACAAACTTTTACTGGCCGCGTAGTTGGCTGAAAATGTTGGCCATAGCAGCAGCCGTAACGGCCATTACAATTATGGCTACTTTCTACTAAAGCCCTAACTAGATCGCAAAAGGCAAAGTCAAAGCATTTTGAGAGTCTTGTTGAGATGCCGTTTTTTCTTCCTCTTCTTCCTGTTGTTGTTGTGCTTAGTAGACGGTTAAATGACTTCCGCAAAAAACTGAGACTTGATTCATCTTTGGGTCTTTGTTATTTCTGTCTTTGATCTGAGTTGAGCATAGGGAAAAACTGACCTAAATCTGAGGCAACAACCGCAATGCGACCAGCGACTAACGGCAGCTTAGAAGGCGGCTTAAATCTTTAAAAACTTTTTCACTAATTTCTGGGTAAAATTACAAAAAGCTAATATATGGAGATGAATGCGTTTTCACTCAAGTTTGTTCAAAGACTAAACATAGAATATATTCAATTTAAATTAAACATATTTACTGCGAGAGTTCAGAGAGTTCGGACTTTATCAATTACAGCCACAAATGCAATACTCGTATATAATTATAATATAAATCTTAGCTCAGCTTATCAAGTAGAGTTTGTTTTTGATTGGTTTGGAAAAATTTCATTGCTATCGTGCTCAGGACTGATAACGGGCCAAACTCGATTTTTCCTGTTTGGTTCAATTAGATATATGGCTCATATTTCAATTCAATTTTTAAAGGAGCAAACTTCAGCAACCATAAACAATATGAACTTGGCTCTGGTTGCTGTAAAAATACTATCAAATATCATTTCTGTACTATCATATTACGTGAAACATTTATACAAATAATAAATTAATACATACAACTTTTAAAGCTCTAAAATAATAAATATTTCCAATTTATTTCCAATTTACAAAAAAAAAAAACCGTGCTTATCACCGGGGGTTAGAAGTTGATTTGCGATTATTTTTTTTATTTAGCTCTTCCCAACACTCTCTGAGTGCGCTGCTTGCCAAGTTATGACGGCTGTGCAGGTAGTTCCCGGTAACTTCCCAAATTAAAATTTTGTATCATATTCATTTAATTTGCCTTTAAGCTAAGCTTCAGTTGCTTACGATAATAGACCGTAGAAATTCCCACTTTGGCTGGCCACAAAAGATCAATAACAACAAGAGTGCCAGTCCCAAAAACCTGTTGAGCGAAGCGCAAATAAACTTTTAGTTGTTGTTGTTTCTGTTGCTGTTAATGTAATTGTTGTTTTTGTTGTTTTCTCTTAAACAGGTTCTTCAAAAACAAACAGCTGCACGCACACACGCACAAAAAGAGCTGATATTGTGAGCTTTAAGAAAAGCTTCCCAACGCGTGCGCCCGATCAAACAAACGATGGCTCAAGCGAACATGAGACCAATGTCGCAAAAGGCGCAAAACACGCGTCAAGGCCAAATGCAGTTAGATCTGCAAAAAAAAATGCTGTTCACAGTGCAATTAAAGAAAGTCGCGGAAATTATGTGGAGAAAGAGATACGTATAACAAGTACTTTTACTGATTGTGCAACTGTAACAACTGTAATTCTCTGTTGATGTTACAGTTAGCTTTTTTTCAGCTTACAGCGTGTAATGGAGACAGCGAGCTAAGCGCAAATTAACCGCTTAACAGCGCTAAAACAAAAAGCAACAACAATCGTTAAGCACATACATTTCGCTGATCTACATAGGTCAAAGTAGGATAGCTAGTATAGCAGGCGAGAAAGACACAGAGACAGACAATGAGTGCGCGCCAAGCGGAGCTTAGATGCATAAAGCAAAGCACAAACTGAGACATTAAATACTTAAAAAAAAAAGAAAAGAAAACATGTAGAGCTACAAGTAACGGGTTCAAAGTGTAATGCAAAACAATAAATGTGTGTGTAATTATTATGCGAGTGTAAAAATCATACCGTTTTAAAAGCTCCGCGAAGTGTTAATTATTTTAACCGCCAACCAGCACCAGATCCACAATTGTTGTTGTTGTCTACAACTGTTTTTGAACGCACATTCGAAATTGTTTACTAAATAGCGAAACAGATCTTTTTGCTTGTTTTTGTTGTTGCTGTTTTAACCTCTTGTTTGTAGTATGCTCTTATTATTTATTCCACACTTTCACACATTTGCATTAAATTACTTGCTTTCATTTGTTAGTATTCCTGCTGTTGTTCAACGCATCAACTTGCCAAAACTATGCTGGCCACAATAACCAACTACGAATCACGCGCAAACACACACACGAACCACACAAGCATCAAATTGAACGCACAGATTTTGTTAATTTACTTTTGCTTGAATTTTGACAAGCGCTCTGCGTGCGCACACGACGGCTGATCTGAGAAAACTGAAGATAACATAACCGTTTGACTGGCTGACGCCGCGCTTAGCAGCGCTCTGAGCGTATGCTTACATTTCGAAGAGCATTTTAACAGCAGTGCAGTGCAGTGTGGGTGCGGGAGCCTCGAAGAGAAAAAGCAACTTAACAGTTTATTATTGTTGTGCCAAAATATGTGGACCTAGTTGACCTATGCAAATAAGACTATTTTATTAATGTTTAAATTTTAATCTATTTTGTTTTATATAAGCAAAAATGTCCATTTATAAATATGCTGTACAAAATAGATATACAAATGTAACTGGAGGAAGCATAATTAAAGTAAGTACAACAATATAAGTAAAACAATACTAAAACGTATTGCAACTGAGATAAGAAACACTTTATTAGTATTTTTAAATCAAAACATAAAGTGACAACAAAACAGAACAGAATGCTGCACATGTAGAATATTCTCTTAAAAAGTTGCCGCTCTTCAGTTGAGCACGCAGAGCAAGAAATACAGGTTTTCCACACCGTCAGTATAAGAGTCGCAGTAGGAGACTTCTCACGTTGAGTTGTAGTACTGTATATGTGTGTGTGAGTGTGTGTGCACGTCTGCTTGCTGCCAACTTGTTTTGTTTTGGGCAAATGCCGGTCGTTGTTGTTGTTGTTGTCGTTGCTGCTGTTGTTGTTGTTATTTCTGTTTAGTTAGTTCTTGTTATGTTTATGGCCAAAACTCTAACTAGTTGGTCGCCCAGCGGCAACGGCTGATTACAGTTATTATGGCATAATTGTGAATGGGCAAGTGCAGCTCCCACTTAGAGAATTTTCATCTCTAACACAATTTACACTCGCAGCCGATTTTGGCCTAAATGAATGCAATTTGTTGTTGCTTTATTGTAATTTGTTTTGGCTAAACACGTATTTCGCTTAGGTGCAATAAATAGCAACAAATATATTATTGTCTAAATGAAATGTGAACTGTTCGAATTAAATTTAATATGTCGTATTTATTGAACGTGATTTGAAACTTTACTAAGCCTAAACCAAAGTTAAAGTCACTAAAATAGTTTATTAAATGAAATATCTTTATAATTTAGTTGGTGCCTCAGTTTATGTCTGGATCTTTAATTTCTAAGTT
The DNA here is from genome assembly GCA_004143825.1 of Drosophila micromelanica. NCBI lineage: Eukaryota > Metazoa > Arthropoda > Insecta > Diptera > Drosophilidae > Drosophila > Drosophila micromelanica. Next base: position 92,897 of record SCDY01000536.1, read on the forward strand.
TTGAGAGTCTACAAATGAAAAATATAATATTATTAATATTAATTAAAATATTATTAAACATGTTTTCTACTTAAGAACAACAAAGAATTTATAACTAGAAATGTTTTTTAAAATTTCAAATATTTATCTATTTCATTTAAAACAAAACATTTTAACTTCCATTAATACATTTTATTTCATGTATTGAAATATATTTATTTTTTTTAGTAGAGTATCTTTTATATTGTGGAATATTAAATTAAAAGCCTTGCTAATGTATTCTGAATTTCATTGTAAACTAATTAAAACTAATTAATTTTTTAAATATTGGCAGAAACAAGCTCCAAGCAGGTTTTGGGAATCAATAATTAATTAAATTGATTAAGTTTGCACAAATCTGACCTAGGTTGTTTGGTAAGAAGAAAAACAAAATCAGATGCATAATAACAACAACACCAATACAGACACACCTCTAGTTATAGATGACAAACTGTAGTTACAGATACTTTAACAAGAAGGCGCAACTAATTGTTCGTGGAGGGTTTTGATGTCCACATAAGTACGATCTTTTCAGATGCCGAACTTGAAAAATATTGGTTCGAAATATGTTCGAAATATTGCCACAGCTGGAAAGCAAATGCCGCAAATAATTTGGCATAACAAGACGCACTTGGGAATGTCCGCACCACAAGGGGCAGCAGCTATTTATTGGTGTACGAAAATAAAATTCACTTTGAATTTGTGCCGAAAATTTAATTTGATTTCATTTTCATCAAATAGTGCAACAAATGAATTTTGTACGTGCCACAAATGCCAAAAATTCTGGAGGCGAGGGAAATTTAGGTGCCCAGTACCCACATGTGTGTGCGTGTGCGTGTGTGTGTGTGTGTGTGTGCCAGAGGCAGAGATTTGTGAACATTTGTGTGCGGCGCTTTGTTGCGTGGTTGGCCACGACGCACGCAGCATGCGGCATGCGGCAAGCGGCATCCAGCACGACGAACCATAAATTCCAGCCGCTCAATAAACTAATGGCAATTTGTATCTGAAAGATACATGCGAGCTAAGTCCGAGTTGAGCTGCTTTTCACGTACAAAATAATTTCAGTGCGTGTGTGTGTGTGTGTGCGTTATTAGTTTTCCTTTTCCATTCCCGTTTGCTTTCATTTCCAATCCTTGTGACACTTTTATCACACACGTTCGACTCATCAAAAAGTTAACGACGATAATGACAAACATTTCAAAAGCAAACACTGCGAACAAGGCACCAGAAAGAGAACAAGAACCAGAACCACAACGAGAACCAGAAATATCTCCTCCCCTCCCTTCCCATTCCCCCCTCTCCATCCGTCAAACTCAACGCCTGTGTGTCCACTGCTAGATAAATATCTCATTTATAAGGTCTGTCTCTGTTGCTGTGGGCAAACACCTTAATTAACTTTTTTTTACTTTTTTCTTATATACCCTGTAGCCAAAAAGTGCGTGATTGGGTATTCAAGACTACTGCAAGTGCACTTTTCAAGTAGATAGGCAATTTCATCAGCTATTTAGCTCTTTGCTATCCATAAGAACTAAAAACAATTTTAATAATATTTTAATATTAATGGCAGAATATAACTCCCAAAGCGATAATTTGGCGATAGCGAAGAATTTCCTTTATAAATGGTAAAAACTTCGCAATGAAATAGTTTTGATATAGTGTTTTGCTGTGATTATTTTTTGTTGATTAATGATTTTGTCTGCTATCGAAAATGTATCCCCCAGGGGATATTCTTAATGCTTAATACTTTTTGACCACTTAGAAGTTGATAGAGGAGCAAGATAAGTTTTGCTCTAACTTATAGTTGGGTACAGGGTATCTGCTAGTCAGTTATGTTCATCTATGGCCTGCTTACATGCTCCACGAACATCTTTGGTCTGGCAGGCATTTGTGTAGCTGTTCCTTGTGCTTGTGTATTAACTTGTAGCTCTCCGAGACTTGACTTATTTATTAGGGTTATTTGGCTAGTTATGCGTGTGTGTGTGTGTGCTGTCCTTAAACACGCATACGCTCAACTACCTGCTCGTTTTCACCTGAGTACGTGTTAATTTTGTCTATTTATCTTTTGTTCGGCTTCTTTTCTTTTTTTTCTCATTTTGTTGCTCTTGTTGCAGTTAAATGGAAAAAATTATATAAATAAAGCTGATATGGGGGTCAGCTGAAATTGAAATTCCAATTAACAGTGGCCAAACATGCAATACAGTCAAATGTGTCTGTCTGCGCCACAGACTGAGATCGCGACTGTATCTGTATCTGTATCTGTATCTGTATCTGCATTTGTATCTGTATCTGTGTCTGCGCTTTAGACACGTTCAACTTTTGACGTTGACTTTGACTCGGAAGTTTTTGCTATATTCGGGGCAACGTGGGAAATGCAAATGCCAAGTCAAGTCAAGAAAGAGAGAGCTAGTGGGAGAGAGAGATAGATAGAGCCTATGTGCGGCAGACAGGAACAAACAAAGGCGTCGATTTGTATCTCAAGTGTACACAAATTCAACTTGCAGCCAAGGCCTTTGTTTGGACATTTCCCTTTCCATTTCAGCATTGTTGTTGTTGTTCAAGTTATTATTATATTTCGTCTTCCCATTTTTTTGTTTTTATTCCCAAGTATTTGAGCTGCTGTTTGTTTGGTTTTGAATAGTTATTTGAGACGATTTCGCTGGCGGTTGCCAAAGTTGCTGCGCTGTTTTCATTAGAAGGCGTCGAAATGTGCCACGCCCATTGTCGCGCCACTCAAGTGGCCGCTGGCATATGCAGAGCATGTGCAGCAGTTGGCATTTACCAGGCCGGAAGCGCTTTCAACTCTCGTTCTCTGTGCCGCATCGCATCGGTTGCAAGCGCACGTAACTGGAATCATGTGGCAGCTAAGCAGTCGGAGTCGGAGTCGGAGTCGCAGCATGCCACAAAGGTCTTCAGTTACTGGCTCGCTGTAATTTATAAATAATCTCTGTGACTGCGCCTCACAATGTCTGAGAAAAATGCAGTGGGAGCAAATGCAACCTCGTGTTGCATGCTGCAGTTAATTCAGCGGCACATGCAAATTGCCAACAGCATTTCAGATTTTCAAATTGTAGCCAGGTCGTGCATCTGTGTTTACATGTGTGTGTGTGTGTGAAATGAAGTGCATACGTGCAGCAGATGCTGCAAGAAGCTACAAGAAGCTCTGGCTGCCTGTTGAAGTGCAGTTCGAAGCAGCTTTAAAACTGGTTTAAAGTAACAAAAACCCTCTGCTTTTCTCAATAAAGTTTCTGAGAACTGTCAGCAAGTCTAGAAATTGGGATGCACTCATATTTAGCCGGCAATTTCCTGCACCAATATTGTAATTGTTTAATGTTGAAAATTTCGGATCGTATTTTAAACTGAATTCATTTTTTCCTGAAATACTAATACAAAAATACAATTTCAGCACTTTCTGTTTTAAACGTAATTTATTTTTCAATTTAAAAATAATACAGTTCAAATAATTTTGTTATTCTTTTCTTAATTCAATTTTTTTTCTCAAAATGTTTTTTATATATCTGAAAATTTTTGTTTAGTAAATTGGTGTTCATTTATAGATTTATCAAGAAGCTGAAAAAAGCTTAGGATTATAATGATCGAATATTGAATATATTTTGAATAATCTTAAAAGTGAAAAAACTCGTAGCTTAGCTAAAGATGTAATACAGTTTAACCATTTATCTTGATTTATAGCTCTTATATTTAAATTATTAGATATAAATAAAAACATTAAATCAATATTAAAAACAAGTAAGAACGTTGCAGTCGGGCGTTACCGACTGCGTTATACTCGTTCACATTCTTAATTATTATTATTATTTTAAAAAATTTCGATGTTTGATAATGGGGGTGGAGGTGGGGGTGTGAGTGGGGATGGGGGTTTGTCGCCGAAATTTTGTGCCGATCTTTAAAGGCGGTGGCCAGTTATCTACCCTCTAAAT
>SCDY01000537.1:0-56079 GCA_004143825.1 Drosophila micromelanica
AAATTTTTGGTCCAATTTTATGTAAAAAATTTTCGAAAATATACCCTAGTGTTCCCATGTAAGGATAGATCTCTACTTTCCCCAAACTCAACCGATTTTTATGAGGATGGTCTTTATGTTCATGGTTCGGTGTCTAGATGAATTCCACATTTCAGTTCAAAAATACAATTTTTGATCCAAGATCATGTAAAAATTTTTCGAATATATACCCTAGTTTTCCCATATAAAGGTAGTTCTCAACTTTCCAAAGTCGTAACTTTGCCTAAACTCAACCGATTTTGATGAGGATGGTCTTTTTGTTCATGATTCGGTGTCTAGATGAATTCTACATTTCTGTTTAAAAACAAAATTTTTGGTTCAAATTCATGTAAAAAATTTTCGAAAATATGCCATAGTGTTCCCATGTAAGGATAGATCTCAACTTTCCCCAGTCGTAACTTTTCCAAAACTCAACAGATTTTCAAAGGGATGGTCTTTTTATTCATGGTTCTGTGTCTAGATGAATTCTACATTTCAGTTCAAAAACAAAATTTTTGGTCGAAATTCATGTAAAAAATTTTCGAATATATACCCAAGTGTTCCCATATAAAGGTAGTTCTCAACTTTCCAAAGTCGTAACTTTTCCAAAACTCAACCGATTTTCAAAAGGATGGGCTTTTTGTTCATGGTTCGGTGTCTAGATAAATTCTACATTTCAGTTTAAAAATACAATTTTTGGTCCAAATTTATGTAAAAAATTTTCGATAGATCTCTACTTTCCCCAAACTCAACCGATTTTGATGAGGATGGTCTTTTTGTTCATGGTTCGGTGTCTAGATGAATTCTACATTTCAGTTTAAAAATAAAATTTTTGGTCGAAATTCATGTAACATTTTTTCGAATATATACCCTAGAGTTTGCATATAAGGACAGGGTTCAACTTTCCCTAGTCGTAACTTAGCCAAAACTTAACCCATTTTGATGAGGATGGTCTTTTTGTTCATGGTTCGGTGTCCAGATGAATTCTACATTTCAGTTTAATAATAAAATTTTTGGTCGAAATTCATGTAAAATTTTTTCGAATATATACCCTAGAGTTCCCATATAAGGATAGGTCTCAACTTTCCCCAGTCGTAACTTTGCCAAAACTCAACCGATTTTGATGAGGATGGTCATTTTGTTCATGGTTCGTTTTTGAGTTATGCCTAAAAACCCGAGTCAGAAAAGCGATAAATATCGATAATTAAAAAAAGAGTTATCCATCATTTGAAGTATATTTGATTTGCGTATGGTATATACGAACCGAATGAGTGCAGGATCAGCTTTCCAGCTTTTATAGTCTCTGAATTCGACGCGTTCATACAGACAGACAGTCGGACAGATAGACGGCTAGTGATCCTGATCAAGAATGGATATACTTATGGGGTCGGAGATGCGTCCTTCTGCTTGTCACAGACTTTTGCACAAAACCATTATACCATTTTTTACCCATTTTCAATGGGTTCCGGGTATAAAAACAAAATCAATTTATTTCAGCTAAAACATACCCTGTAACTAGCTGCGATGTTGCATGCACTCGAACTTTATCCTATTCATAGGCATACATATTCAAAATTTTAATATTTAAAAGATTTTTTAGACAGATTAACTTATAAGATAATTTCCATATATTTGAACTTGAATCAATTCATGTTTACATATTTCTATATATTTATATTCATGTCGGTTCATTTATGAAAACTGAGCCGATCTTGCGGGGCTTAAATAAATTTTCATATTTCAAACTACTTACATCAAACTACTAAATTAAGTAAATATTTATATGCAAGCTCTACTCAGTAATTCAGTTCTGAATTTTATTGTTATTACGATATTGTTATAATATTAACACTCTAAATATGTATTCGAATACAAGTGATTGACCTTATTGGAAAAGTTGAGACAATGAAATCATAAAAACTAAAAACTGCAAATTAGTTTTAGTGCACATTTTAGTGTAATTTATAGTTGAATAGAAATGCACTTTAATGTCGCATTGCTTAAGGCAGTCAGGGATTGCCAGGGGCCAAGCACTGGCTGCTGGAAAGCCTTTCACCAATTGTACAATTCACCAAAATACATTAACCGCACTTGTATTGTTAACGGAACTTAAACCAGCTCAGGCTCAGCTGTGCCCAGCCCGGCCTGGCTAGTTGTTGTTTCACAAGGAAAACGGAAATTGTGACAGGCGAATAATGTTGGCAGCGGCTTTTGTTGCAATCGGTGCAGCAATTTCCATGCGTCTTGAACTTGAGCTTGACCTTGCTGGAAAATGGGCGAATGTGCTGAATAAAGCCAGCAATAATTGGGCAATTATGCGTGCAACAGCAAATACATCAATCAAAATGCCATTAAGCAACTACTTAATTAGGGGCATGTGTTTAAATAAATAAAACAACAAAAATTAAATAGCAAAAGCAGCGAACAGGACAAACGTAATGGAAAAGATTGGCCAATGGTTGTGCAAATGGCGCGTGATGAAATGTTATGCAATTGTGCTTTGGCCAATTCCACATCCACTTCCACCTACCGACTGCAAACAGACAAGACGGGCCAATACAACAGACAAGACAAAAAGAAAAATTGCAACAACAACATCTTCCGCATTGCATCCTGCCATACTAGAAAGTAGTCCAAGCATACGCGCCAAAAGGCCACGACGTGTATTGGCGGCATTTCCTGCCACAGCTGAACCTGAACTTCAGGCCAGCCAGCCAAATGAACTACCAAACTAACAAAACTACCAACGTTTATTCGCTAACACTTACAAAGCCAACTTTGTACATCTTCAAACCAGTTAACGAAAGAAAAAGCGAAACTGCTCACAGATCCAAGAGCCCGATAGAGCCATCTACTTGCGGCTGGCTAGACCGGAGCCTCCCCCTATTTAGTTGGCCAGCTAACAAGTCGCGCTTACGCTCGCTTACCAAAACAATTCCCCCTTTCCCTCCCTCGTTGTAACAAATGATAATAGTTACTTGCAATTACGGCCATAAACAACATTTTATTTATGCCGCGTGCTCCACTTCCTCACTGGATATGCAAATGTTGCTGCTGGCCCAGCCGGCTGACGTCGTTTGGGGCCACAGCTTCCTCTCAGTGCTTGGCCGAGTCTGTGCAGATTTCAATCGCTGGCGCTCTTCGTCGTTGGCCACGGTTGTCGTCTTCGGGCAGGTTGCAAAACATGTTGCGCCAGCGCGTTGGCCCGCTAGAGTAGGAAGGAAGTTGGCATAAAACCGTTGCGTCGATTGCTAAAACTTTCAGTTTCATTGAGGCAACGCGGCTGCTCAAGACGTGCAGCAGACTTGAAAGTCATCTCGTATTCGCCAGAACGCGCCAGCCAAATAAAAATAGAAAGTGCCTCGCTTCGCGTGAAGTTCAAGTGTAAACTCCTAAGCCCACTCTCAAAATGCGTCTCTGTTGGAACGTAAGCGTTGGCATCTCCAAATGGCAAAGTGGTTCCCTAATCGGTTGTTTATTCCCTTGCAGCTGCTGGGCGCTGCGCTGCTGCTGAGCTCGCTCACGTCTGGCCTGAGACCGCCCAGATCCTTCTACCGACGTAGCTACTATAGCCCGGTGGGTCCTCCAGGTCCAGTGCGCTTGGTCCCTGCATCAAGTGGTCCGCCTGGCTACCGCGCCGACCTGCAGACCAATGAGAGCAAGCGACGCGATGTGACCAAGAAATATCCGAAGAAGACACACTACAGGCCTTACACATCGGTCAGTCCGCAGCCAGGAATGCGCCTCCAAGACTTCAACTAATAGCGTTTTACTTTCAGGAGGAGGACGACTATTCCAGCGAGCGCTACTCGAGCGAATATTCGGGCGAAGCCGCGCAGGACAGCCGCGAGTACACCATAGGCACACAGATTCGAGTGCAGCATCCCATAACAGTGCCCAAAAAGGCCAGCTCCAGCTCAACGTATTCCAAGCCGCACAAATATGCGACTATCGCACCCTACAAGAGCAGCGGGCGACAAGTGTATGCAGCCGATGTCAGTTCTGGCGAGGATCACGCGGCAGAGCCACCGTCCAAGCGCACAAAGTGGACGCCGGCACATTATGAGTCCGAGCCAGACCCTTTCCATTTGGTGGCACCGCCGAAGGCTACTTCTGCCGCAAGTCATTCCTATAGGGTCTTTGAGTTGGAACACGATGACTATGAGGCGCCCACGCGACCGAAGAACCACGATCGCTATAAGAGCGTTGCGTCCAAAAAACAGATCGAGGCTTTTCTGGAAGATCAGCAGACCCTGCTCGATGAGGCCATCAAGCTGCAGCTGATCAACAATCCCAAGCTACAAAAATTCCTCAAATCAAATTCGCAAGAGCCACGCCCCGATCTGGACATCGAGAACTTTGAAACCTATCCCCCAAACTTCTCTGGTCCTGGTCCCCTGCACAACAACAATTTCAGCGGTGAACACCAGCCTCTGTCCCCACCCAAAGGCAGTCGGCCTCACAGACGCCCGCCCGGCGCCGAGCTGAACCGATCCCCGAAACTAAAGCACATTATCCAGCCGAAGAGAAAGTACAGGTCAACGGCGTTGGTGATCAACGTTTGAGCTGGTAACGAGGGCGAGGTTTAGGCCTTAGGACTTACTAATTTAAATATGTATTTTAATATGTTTACTTTAAAGTGTAGAGACTTGTGGTATGTTAATTCTGTAAATAATAATACAGTTTATTTCCAAATTGGGCAAGTTTATAGAAATTGAAGCCTACATAAATAGATTCTAGAAATAATGACGATTTATGAAAGAAATCTGCTTTCGCTTTGGCCTTGTTGAAACTATGAAACGGCTGCGGTTGTTGTCTCTGCTAATTTAGTGGCAACGCTGGTTATACGCAGCGCCATCTACTGGCCCACCATTCTGCGTTCAATGTCTGTTTGTCGCTAAGTTACTAGCCGACGCTAGATGGCGCAAATTAATGAATGAAATCCTAATTGCATTTTGAAAACCTGATTTTTAAAATGAATGATTTCATGAAGTTTTAGAAATCTTAAAGTCTTTTGGATTTGTTGGTTTCAGATCATTTGCGAGTTTAATATACTCATGTTCAACACCAAACGGCCGAACTCAATTCTACTTATAAATCACTAAATTCAAATGGTTCAGCTAACAAAAATAGCCTTAAACGAAAACAAGACACTTATTATTGAAATGCGAAAACTCGATCACAGCTTATCCCAAAGTGGCTACAACAAATTCTTTGCTTTTACGTCTTTCGCAAATGTGATCGAAAATCCGCAATTGAGCAAGCCACGCGATTGCCACAGCAATAACGACAACAATAACAAAAGTGGGTGCAAAATATAAAAACAAAAGAAAAAACAAAAAAAAAAAAAACAAAAACAACAAATAAAACCGAAAACATAAAATCAAAGCAGCAAAACTGATTTTCTTAATTGACTGAACAATTTCAACAGCCATACTCGCAGTACCGGAGTTCGGGGCGCAGCCACAACAAAACTGACCTTGAACGCAAATCCGAGTGCGAGACCCACGAGGTGGGTTAACTTGACTACAGTCAACACCTGTTGAGGGGCGCTGGCTTATGGGACGGGGAAGGAGGGGGTAACTGCAATCCGACGTGGCAAATCGATGGGGCATATAATTGAGCAAACAACTCAAAATATTAGCGCATACTTAATGAATTACAATAAAACAACTGAAGCGTTGCAAATAGAATGGCCAATAATATAGATTGCAAGGTATTGTATGATCTAGAACTATAATTATTAAATAAAATATGGAAATTGTAGACTGCTATATTTTCTATTAACATAAAATAAAGAAATTGGTTAGTTGTTAATTGAGTCTTAAATGATAAAAAATAAATAAAATATGTAAATTATGTAAATTATGACACGAATTGAAACAAATTGAAATAGTATATGTAAACTTGAGAACTTCGATTACAAATATATTGACTCATTTGTGTTTTAATGTACATATAGTATTCGACTTAAACTGAATAAAGTTTGCATAAGAAATGATGCACTAGCATATATCCATATTTATAGAATAGAACGTGTGTAGTATTATATTCACATATAGTTCGTCCAACAATTACAGTATCTACATATAGTTAACAATTTCAAATATGGTAGAGTATCAAATCTATATATAGCTTTCCGGATCAAATCCACATGCCAATTCTTACATTGCCGGTTCTTTTGCCGTTTTGCAGTTGGGCGCGGGTGTGGTTGTGGGAGGTACTTGATTTCATTTTCATTGGAATTCAGCTGGTCTCTATTTTATATATATTTTTTGCACAATTGGCCTGCGGGAAACCAGTTTCGTGCCTTTCCTTGTTTGTTGCATAGAATCGGATCGAGTCAAATTGAACAACACTTCCAAAACTTGTTTGTTCGTATTATGTATATCAAAAGTTGGTTGTGCAATGTGCATGGGGGCGTTTACCGGGCAAGGTGTTTAGATAAATCTTTTAATAAATTAAATTACTCGTAAACGCCACAAGCCCAAAAAAAAAGTAAATAAAAACAACAAATCAAAACTTGTTCTTGTTTTTTTGCGAGTAAAAAGATAATCAATTGCTGGCGGTACGTATAAAGTATCGTGTATTGCTTAAAAGTCTATACAAATTGTTAATGATACAATATACTTATATTGCTTATACGTCCCATTGCCCGTGCTGGTATTACGATCTAGCATTGAAAGAACTGTGGAATTCATTGGATCAACGTCTTCTTCGACCGCAAACACTTACAAATTTATTGGTTTCGCTTCACATTAGGAGAGTAGAATTGGATTTAACAGCATTGTGGAGTATTATAAATTACAAGCAAAAAACTGCTAGATATACTACAAACAAGATCGTAGATAGGAGGCACGACATATATAGATATATAGACATTCTTCTTTTACATTCTTTTCTTAAACATATCACAAAAGAGTTTTGATGAAGGTAAGAACTGAAATTGCACCAAGTGGTTGTGAAATTGAAAGAGAAGGAGCCCAGCTGAGCCAGAGAAACAGTGACAGAAGGATCGAGAGAGAGACAGAGATATAGTAAAAGATAGACATAGGAGCGATAGGCAGTGTTTCGTGTTGGGTGTGAATAATGAAAGATTACGTAATATCATAATAGAAACAAGCTCAATCTATGTAGTTCTCTCTCCGCCGCTTAGACCTTGTTGAAGGAGTAGGTGAAGCCGTCTGGCGTGCGGTTCAGCGACAGTTTGCCGGGCGGCGAGAAGCGGTGTGGGTTGGGCGTGGTCGTGGGGTAGTAGGCCTGCTGCTGTGGTTGATGGTACTGCGGCTGCGGGGCGGGCTGCTGGTAGGCGGGCTGTGCGACCGGATTGTAGGCGGGCTGGACGGGCGCCGGCGCGGGACGGTACTGTTGTTGCGGCGCGGGCTGTTGGTAAGACTGCTGCTGCTGGCCAAAGGAGGGATCGTTGTAGCGAGGATCATAGGAACCATCATCGTAGTCGTTGCTGCGGTATGACGACTGTGGCGCTGGTGCCTGGTACTGCTGTGGCTGGTACTGCGACTGCGGCTGATAGCCGGCGGTGGGCACGGGCTGTGGTGGTGCGGGTGGTGCCACTGGCAAATGATCGCCAGACGCTTGGAAGCTGTCAAAACAAAAGTTCAACTCAGTATAGTAGTAGTCCACCTGCAGTTGTGCAGATCGAGAACCTACCCATTCTTGCCCGCAGTGTACGAGATGCTGCGACGCTGTCCGGAGGGATCCACATAGCTGTAGCTGCCGTGACGCGTGCCATCGGCATCCGTTTCCTCTTTGAAGTTGATGCCATCCTCCTGTGTGTAGGCGGCACCGAATTTACCATCGCCGGACAAATAGCGCTGCTCGCTGATGATGGCCGCCGTTTTGGGGTCCTGGTGATAGTTCTGGCCAACTGCCAGGGTCACGAGTGTGGTTAATGCGAGCTGCAGCGGCGAAAAATCAAAAACAAAGAAACAATTAGCTCGCCGCACACAAACACACAGAATCAGTGAAAAGTGCATCAACTCACGAAGCGAAACATTTTGTTTTTGTTATCCTTGAAAAGCTACTACGTAAACTGCACTCTCTGAGATTCGGATTGGATATCACACGCGATTTGGCGCCTTTACGTTATATATAGTCCGTTAACAAGGAGTTGTTCAATCGAGACCGCCAGACCGACAGCAATGGATTTTGTAAGTGAACTGCCTTCCGCAATGGTGCCGCCCAAGCTTTTATAGCGCCAGCGAGCTGGGAAAACCTTGGAACGACGGCTACGGCTACGGCTTGGGCTAAACTCACGGCCCGCCTAGGCGGTAGCTGGCTGGCTGACTTGTTGTTGTAATTGCGGCTGCTTGTGTTGGTATTATTAACAGTAACAATAACAAGAATTGAGCTAAGTGCTCCAATAAGTCAACTCTCGCTGTTGTTGCTGCTGCTGCTGCTGCTGTTAATGCTGCTGCTGCTGTGGCAAGCTGTTTTACCAGTTTTGCGCTCTTTCGCTTTTAGCGTCTACTTTTGCTTTCTATGCTGGAGCTAAACTATTTTTTAATTATTTTTACATTTAAGCTTAAGCCTGAACTGTAGCAGTCGCACATAAAAAATACAAAATAACCAAACCCAAAAGCTGTCGCAATTGATATCCCTGCGCGATGTTCTCTGCGCTGAATTATGCAATTTTGTGGCAATCATTTCATTTGGCCAATTTGAAACGTTGCACATGACCAACCCAAAAAAAAAAACATTAAAAAAACTACATACAAAAATTTTTTAAACTATGTATTTCATATGCTGAAGTGCATATGCACTTTCTGGTTATCATCGCTTAAATTGTATAATATTAATTCATTAGTTGACCAATCTGCCAAATCAAATTATTATTAATAATTTTAGTAAAAATAATAATTACAATAATCAATATAATTATATATTTATTATAGTAGCTCTCTGAAGATAAATCATGTGGATTTTAAGATTTAAAGTTTTTGGCAGTTGAGCGCGAGAAAACGTGGTCAAATCTCATTAACTATGATTACAATAACTATAACTTTTATTATTATTATTATTTAAATATACAGACACTAGTCTAGGATTCCTGGTAGCCAGGGCCCACGGTTTAGCTTATAACTAAATATATAATATAACTAAAACTATTAGTAATATTTAGTATTTTATGTATTCTTGTCAAAACTTTTTTTAACTTCGTCAATAGTGGATATTTTTTGTTATTTTATATATTAACTAATTAATAAGCGGAATTTTGCATCAGCACTAGGTTTATATAAATACACATAAAGTCTTGTATTTATTTATTTTGTACTTAACTGAGTTCTTAAGTCATGTAATCGAAAAATAATTTATGGTTCAGAAGTTATAAAATATTCTGAAAAGCAACTCATTTGGAATCAAATTTTATTAATATTCAGACATGCTCCATACTCCATCCGAAATATTCTTTAAATAGCGAAATGTCTTACCAAAAATTTGTTATTTGACTGTTCAACAAGATACGATCAAGTCAATGAGAAATTGATATGTAGTGATTCAAATTTTGTTAGGGTATTTTAATTGCAGAGCAGAACTGTTGGAATTATTTGATGAACGCTGCAACAAGTCGGATTAAGATTAAGAAATTTGCGACTACATGCAATAAGCGCGGGTGTTTCTCAGTTGTTTTTGTTGTCGTTGCCGCTGTTAATGTTGTGTGTGTGGTAGTTGTATTTGCTGGTAAGTATTATAAATAGGCATTAACAATCGCAAATGCTCAAATGCTGATTTATATCATGAGCTAAGTCTGTGAACAAGTTTTGTTTTGTGGTGTGGTCAGTGCTTGGCAACAGTTCTGAATAGTCTATAAAATAATTTTAGTTGTAGTTGAAGTTGTTATTGTTGTAGTTGGCGCAATGTCTTTGACTTGTTTGACTTTGCGCTTGGCTTCGATAATTTATTGTTGTTTGAAATGCCGTCAGTAAAAGGCATTGTTTGAGCTGCTTTATGGCCAACATCTGGCTGCAGTTGTTTGTTTGTGTGTGTGCTGCATTTGGAGCGCCCACCCACGCCACGCCGGCATTTGCATAATTTATGGCCCGCAGCTTGGTATTGAGCTCCTTGTTGGCGACACGTGCATATGTGTTAGTACTTAGCGATAATTACGCGATCTAAAACCGTTTTACACACTTTAATGAGGCGCTCTTTGCATACGAATAGGCCTAAACCATTTGGCCGGCACTAATCAGCCGCATGTGGTCTGTTAAAGTTTCAAGTAGAAACATTTTAATTTACCGCATTTGCCCTTTTGCAAGTCGCCATCGTTGTAGTTGTTGCTGTTGTTGTTGTTGCTATTGTTATTGTCATTAGTGTGACCAGAAACACACACCAGAAACAGTGCACGCCCTCTCACAGCGGGCGGGCGGGACAACGCACTCCGAAAGTGGCAGCAGCGGCAGTTCAGGAAATTAAATCAGTTGACAAACAGCAACAAGAACAACAACAAGGGCAGCAACAGCAAATGGCGTTGATGAAGGCCAGGAACTGAGCAGGAACGCTTCAGCGTTTCATTCTGTTCATTTGGATTAGCCATAGAGAGGGTGCAGCAATTCATATATAACTGGGAGGGTTGTTTACCCCGCGCTGCCCTGCCCAGCCCAGCCCAGCCTATCCTTCGGCCCGATCAAAACTATTGCAAGCTCCTTGGGCTGCTGCGTTTGGGTGCCTTTTTGATTTCGAGGCGTTTGCCTAATGCTGATGTGACGATACTGCCACCCAGGCCAACAACGGCTGTGTCTCGATTTTGGTATTAGAATTTTGTGTTGTTTTTTTTTTTCTTTGATTTTCAGGCTCGTTGTTGTTTTTATTGTGCGCATCGCAACGCTTTTATTTTGATGCTTTCACTTCTGGCGAGTTAATCACATTGATAATGAGGGTTGCGAGGTTGAGGGGTTGCTGCCCATCCATTTTGTACAAATTGCATGCAAAACACATACCAACAGCAACATATCATCTCTCTTAATTTTGCGTTGTCTCTCAATTATTTCAGCTGCTGCCACCACCCGAACCCAAACCCAAACCCAAATCCAAATCCAAAACCAAACCCAAGCTGAATGCCGCTCCCCAGCCAAAGGCATAGACAATTGCGATTATTTGTAATTTAAGATGCAGTCGAGCGTTTGAAAACTGCGAGCGAGTCAACGCTGATGTCGACTCTTTCGCATTGTGCACAAACACACGCACACACAGACACACACACATGTATATTTATTTCCCCCAACCCCACACATCGATGTTAGAAGGTTAACAATCTATTCCTTTGTCCGCCGACATTCTCAGCTCACAGTGCTTAATTTGCTCGGGCAAAAATTGAATGCTAAACGCTTATCAGCGCCGAATGATCGCCCAGAAGTCAAACTGAAACTCGCTAAACTTGTTGAGAGCGCTACAAGAAATACGATATGCACAAAATACATATACAGAGAGAGAGAGAGAGAGAGTGAGAGATAGATAGGATAAACCCCAGTACTTCACAGGACTCGCAGGCAGTACTCTAGATGGTGATTTGATAGCCTAGATGGTGACTGACTCATAAATGACCCAGCAGCGATTTCCTCAAAAGTCACAACGGTTTTCGATAATTCGTGTAATTTGAGAGACTGACACAGAAGTTTGAATAATTACGCGCTTCAATCTAGGAACATGAATGCGAATGGGAATGAGAATTAGATATGTGTAAGTGCGCACTAATTGCGCATCTGCCAGAATTTTCAAATTTCAGTAAAGGTTTCCATTTCACTTGGGTCTTAATGCTATTATGATACTTTTGACTTTGGCTACGGCTTAGCCTCGCACATAATTGTCGCCATTTCAATTGCCGCAATACTGTTAACGTG
This sequence comes from Drosophila micromelanica, assembly GCA_004143825.1. Taxonomy (NCBI): domain Eukaryota; kingdom Metazoa; phylum Arthropoda; class Insecta; order Diptera; family Drosophilidae; genus Drosophila; species Drosophila micromelanica. Next base: position 11,874 of record SCDY01000537.1, read on the forward strand.
GCTTTTAGTGTCACTGGACCAGTTTGCCCGCTAACGCTTAACTGCAGCTACATATATACACGAGATCAAGGTCAATAACGTGTTGCCTCCACTGGAGCTGCGTTCCGAGCCAAGTGCGTGTCTAGGCCTGGCCAGAAACGAGTTTCTGGCGCATGCGTAGCGGTTTTCGCACTGCAGACTTCCGCATGTCGCTGACGTTGATTGGAAAAACTGGAAGTGAACGGTGCCGGTCGGGTCGTAGTTAATTCTGCGATAGTGGCCACATCATCTTCGGGCAAAATTGTCTTCCCGGCCTTGGCTGTTGCACACAATCCGCTCAGTGTCCAGTTGCATTTCGAAAGTTGTTTCAGCTGCCACCAAATTGGCAACCTTGAGTCGCTGGGCACGTGCATTGAACCCCACAATGGAGGCATTCTCATGTCGATCCAGCAGATAGTATACCCAGATTTACTAGCACAAGTTAAGTATTTGCATAGAGCTGGAAAATGTTCAACATAAGCGGCTTTAATAATAACTAGATTATATGTACAATGAACGTTTTAAGCTGCAGCTATCAAAATAATTGAATGACATGTGGTTTTTTTTTTTTTTGGATAAAAACCAAACGAGCATCGTTGAAAAGAAGGTCAACAAAAATAAGTTTACAGCTGTGTCGCATTAAAGCCATTGGCCAACCAACTCATTAATTGAAAGAAGTTCATCTGTTAATTACCCTGCTGATGAAATTCGATAAAAGACATGTAAGATTACATCTGCTGAAAATATTCGACTAGTAGATACTCCATACTTTTGTCTCAAGTGCCTTAATACAAAGCCTTTCTTCAGTCTAGACTAACAATTAGAGTCAGGATTGTTTAAAAGTAAAATATTTGTAAAAAATCTAAAAAATGCATATACATACATACATTAAATACATAATCTAAACTGTGTAAAACTGAGGGAGTTTGACAACAAATTTGACCCTCAAAATCTATTTAAATTTTGTTTTTTATAAGTAGTTTGACAAAAACAATCGATTACTAATATAAATTCGCAATTCGACATTTAAAAAAAATTGTATACCCAATGCATATATTTCAAATGTATAATCAATCTATACGATAAATAATGACCAAAATGCCATTACAAATGAAAATCACAAATTTGTGGCTATAAGCTTTAAAAAAATATAAATACATTCATACAGTGTTATTTTACAGAACATTGTTTACTTACTTGCTACTTTTAATCCGCTCCTGTTTGTGGTTAAGAAGGAATTATACTTGCTTTATGGAATCGAGTTGCCTTCATTGCTTAATTTAAAACCTAACCGAACATTATAATATCCGTTTTAAAAATTGTTTGATTACAGGGTATTACAAACTAAGTTTAATTTTGATGTCTTGTTGAATATAATCACATTTTCAATGTCAGCTGATTCGATCTGTGTGTGACATGCCAACAAGTGAACTATTAATTGCATCAGCATCAGCATCAGCACCGGCAGCACCGGCAGCAACAGTGAACAGCAAACGCGGCGACAAATGACCAATAAATGCGGGTAATTGTACACCATTGTGAAGTGGTCTAGTGAGGTGTGTATGTGTGTGTGTGTGTGTGTGTGTGCCGGACCTGCTGCGGCAAGTCAAAGTGCAAGAATTTGACAGGCAATAACAATCATAAGCGAAAGAAATGACAAACAAGACAACTGTTGGAGGAGGTTCCAGTTCCAGTTCCGCTCCACTCAACATAGTCAGCGCATGACATGACAATAAATCAACATCATCCAATTGCCCAGTCGAAATCGATTTGATATTTCAGACCTTAACCGGTCTCAAGTGTTTATTTCGGTCTTTCGAGTGAGGTCTTGCCAACTCCTAGCTGCCAACCCATTTGTTGTTGTTGTTGGTTTTTGTTTTTGTCTTCAACCTTTTTCACAGGTGATTAGTGGCTGGCGGCGACTTCAACTGCTACCGCGACTGCTTAATTAGCCAAAATACTCGTTGTTTTTGTTGTTGTTGTTGGCTATGCGACGGTCTATTTGCGGTAATGATATGCCAATCGTAATTAGCATGCCAAGCGCAGCTGCTTATTGATTTCATTTAAAGTGGCATTAGCGAAAAAAATTCGATTTTGAAATCAAAATCGAAGCAAATCTAATTGAATTGTATTCAAAATTCGACAAATGCAGCTAATTATAGTTGTAGAATTTAGGGCAAAGGTGGAACGTATGCAAGGTCTTTAAGAGAGCTATGTGCTGAAAAGAGTTTTCAAAGATTTGTAGGGCTAACTGCTGACCCACTGCAGCTAATCACATCCTGATTACATGAGCAATGTCGCAATGCTCAATCAAAAGACTGTTAATTTGTTTACTGAGCCGCCGCCTTAGCCAAACTGACAACAAAACGGGCCAATTAACTGCAACAGGCATAAAATCAAAAAGTAAATAAATCAACAATGAATAGTAACATAAAAATAAAAATTGAAATACCCTCAGTATAGCTTGTATAATGGCTACCCAAAGAGCCGTTAATATTTCCTGCGCCTGCGCAATATTGGCCAACATTAGCCCGAAGTAAACAGTAACAGAACCAGCTAACAGCCATCAGGTCTCGGCTCAGTCAGCAGCTCAATCGACATCAGTTTTGACAGCCCATCGACAGTTGGCAACAGTTTTCCTTTCTCCATGTTAAACAAAAGCCTGTGGTTGATTTTTTGTCTTTATGCCTTGCTTTGCTTTTCTTTGCCTCGCTTTTGTTTTGCATTCTTCTTGCCAGTTTTTCTAGCCGCCTGCAATTATTTGGCAATTTCTTTCGTTTTTCAGCAGAAACTGCATTCGATTTTACCTTTTATGTACTGGATTATTTTGGTCATTGCCATGTTCTCACAAGTTACTATTTTCCATTTTTCTTTTCAGTTTGGCTTTGTGCTCCTGGTTTTTCACTGGCTATGAAAATATTTACACATGCTCCGACGGGCATTGAAAACACAATTAAAAGGTTTTTCGAAACTAATTGGTTTGAATTATTTCGGGTTCCGAGCAGGCACCAAAGAGATGCGTCAGATACTTGTTAGGATGATATGGTAGCAGATTTCTGCTTATGTCGGTTCCACAGATGCGGCTTTTGCATTGCGCGATTTTGCGGCTCATTGAATTGCAGTTAATTGGCTGAGGCCGTTAAAGAACTTCAAGATGTTCGAGATGTTTGATGTGCATGAGAAAAGGATGCCTTCCAAGAACATCCTTAATACTCGCTGAATAAAAATTAAATATATAATTTAAAATAATCTATTGCATTTCTATAAACTAGTTGAACTGATAATATAATAATTGATATATATTTTAATATATTTTTCATAAATTAAAAATTAGGTTGTAACCTTGCCTATTTCCGAGCAAAACCCCAATTCGAAAGTACGAAACTCTCTTTACGAATAACATTATTTCCGTAATAGTCGCATATATAAAATACTTTGGATTTGACATACTACATAAATGGTTAAAACAATTCCTGTTGGTCCGACATTAATCTCACGCCCCATAAATAGGCAAACTATGGCAATTAACCACAACAAAGCACAAATTATGTCATAAGCATTTTCATGTTGACGATTTTCCCATTTTCACCAGCCTGAGAATTATGACAATAATGTGACAATTTACATAGCACAGCTACAAATCGCAGGGTGCACAGAGGGGTACCGACAGCCACCCCTAAATATAGTATACACATAGAGAGACAATTGAAACGAGTCTAAAACTGAAACAGTTGCGCAGGGTCAGCGGCTCATCGGGCAGACAGACGAAGCGGCCAGTCAGTCAGACAGCCACTCATTAAAATTAAACGAGCCAACGCACAAAGCGTTTTTGGTTCCGGCTCTAGGCAACAGTTGAGTACCCTGCAATAGTAAATAGAACGAGGACTACCCATCTATAAGGCATATGTAGCGCATCACAGCTGCTTGTGCAACTCGGTTGGCAGCAACGCCTAACAATTTTGTCAACTGCCTGGCTCTCAAGTGTGATCCGTATGGTAAACAGTGACGGGTCACAGTTAGTTTTTTAAGCAGCTCAGCTCGTAGCACGCGCAAGCCCAAGCCCAAGTCTCATTCGGCGCATCCTTGTTTACATTCGATTGCCACCCCAAGGCTGTGTCAGCGGCAGAAGCAGCCCACATGAAGCTGACAAGCCACGCCAAGTCAGTGCCACCTAACGCGATCCGTTAGATACGAGTTTCAGCTTGAGTTTCGGCTCTAATACTCTTACAACAGGGTCTTATAACTAAGTCATGAAGTGTGTGAAGCACTGAGGGAGATATATCTATCCAATTTCACAAGCTACAATGTTCCAAATTCTAGTAATTCTTACTGTTTCAATTTTAATCTTTAATTATTATTAAATATGACAATGTTATGTGGGGTTGAAATGTGGGAGTTCTGGATCCGAGAGCTTTACATGCCCAATATTCGTTGAATTCCTAACAAAAATTATGAATTATGAACAAAAATTATGAGCCCTTAAAATCTGATTTAATATTGCTTTTATGCTAATTGTGTGTACAATAATTAATTGCACTCTTAATGTTAAGTAAAAAATTTGATTGAAAATAAGAAGGGATGCATGATTTTTACTAAAAAAAATTGTTTAAAAAATCTTTAAAATTTCTTCAGTTTATATAGTTATGGAAAATTAAAATATGCGTGCTATGGATCCGAGAGCTATCAAGCTTAAAGTCTATACATACGGACAGAAAAATTCAATATATTTATGAACAATATCCCATAATAGTGCTCCATATATCCATATATATTGGCAAGATGGTTGTCAAGTCTTGATAAACACATGACACATTAATGTTCTACCGATAAGGGTATTTAATCTTCGGCACATCGAACAATTTTATAGCACTTCTATCTCCTGTTTTTTTTTTTTGTGACTGTCGCCATATTTGCTGTACGGCTAATCCCCGCAGCGGGCTGTCGCGCGCTTGCCGCAAACTGATGCAAATATTTTATGAAGTGTTTGAGAGCACTTCAGAAATTAGTTCCCATGTAAGCGCTTAAATTGTGCTCAGCTCCGGGGTAAACGCAGCGCTCTTGCTCTGGCTCTCTCTCTCTCTCTCTAATCTCTAAGCTGGAGTAAATTGAAAGCGTTTGTTCTCTTTTTTTATGTTTTAACTGTCATTGTCAAAGGCAGTCAGTTAACCAGCTGTTGTTGCGGCTCTTGTCAATTGTGATGTCAGAAATCAGGCGCCCCGCCTTTTCAGCGTATCTTTTAGTGTTTGTCACCAGTCCGCCGCAGCCGCAGACTCCCTGACAGTTTTATTTCGCGTCCCATTTGCGGATTATTTGACAAATCCCTTTTATTTGACAAAATGGCTTCGATAAAAAAAAATCAAATAAACTAGAGAGTGTGTGCCGTGTAGTACATAATCGTAAAATTGAAGTTGATGTTGTTGTTGCCGCACGCTGACAGCTGGCGTTATTTGGCCCGAAGGTGAAACGCATTCGAATTCCCAACTTTGGCTGCACTCCAGAAGCCGAGCCCAAGCACAACGCCACTGAAACGATCGTTGTCGCCAGTTGCATTAACCACAGCGATTCGAGAGTTGGAAACAAAGTTGCCTCTGTGCCTCGCCAAGTGGCTCGCTTGCTGGCTCTACAAAATAATTCTCGAGCATTGTTGATCCTTTGTGGCTTACTCGCGGCGTTCAGCGAAACAAAGGCTCTCCAAAATTGGTTTGCCAATATCCGCACATACAAAGCTTTAGCCCGAAATCAACCCTTTTGTTTTAGCATTCGCTCTCTCTACTCCACATCCTGGGAGCGCAAATGCAAAACTAATAAATTTGTTTCTTTTCTGTTGCTGGTGTGAGCAGCGCGACGGTCTCGAGTTGCTGCTGCACAGTGTAAAAGTGGCCACTTGGGTGTTTTCAAGTGGCGACCCCGCCCTGCCAAAGCAGCAACAACAGATTTCCCATACGCCGTGCTTGCTGCTGCTGGGTCAGAAGCTTTGTCGAAGTCGATTTGTTACATTCTCAAGTGCCGGAGTCCGTTACTGTTACTGTTACGGCTACGGTTACTCTCCCCTCCCCCGTGGCCCACCCTCTTGCCCGCTTTCAATATTTGCAATGCACTTGGCTCATTTTCGCCGCCTGTTTTGGAATGCAGCACAGGGTTGCATTGGTACGCCTGCTAAGGCCCGAATTACCGTTACGTCCTGGGGTGGCTCGGGCCTCGTTATTCTGACATATGGCCCTATTGATGATGTTGATGACGCTCCAGGCCAAAGGTGAGGCCGGTGGTGCAAGCCACAGTCGCTGAGCTGCGAGCTGCAACGATGACGCGACTGCTTTTCACTTTTTAGCGTTGCCGGTCAACTTGGGCCAAGTTCCCAGGCCTCCGATTGGACTTGCGTGATGTGATAATAGCTTTATTCACGGATGCGCCGTGCACCTGATGACCGACCACCTGCTCTATTGACCGGAAGTTCAAAAGTTTTAAACTTTACGAGGGCTGCTCAGAGCACTCTGGGTTGGGGCTGAATTGCGGGTGGGGGCCTCGTGCGACAGCTTAATTAAACGAAATTATAGTTTGTAGTCTATAAGTGAATATTTAGCTACATATACATAGTATGATAGGTACTTGAAGGCAGCTGCGTCGCCATTTTGACCTTAGAGGATGAGCAGTTGGTTCTTCTTTTCATAGACAGTTTGTGAGTTACCCTAATGAACTATCTGCGCACTCGCCAAGCGCCGCGGGCAGGCAGCGGTCGTCGGCTTTGTAATGCTAATAAAACAAGCAAATCTAAAGACAACATCAAATGAAAAGGCAACAAATTCAATTAGGCTGTGACGTCATCAGTTGCCCCGAGGCGGCCGCAGAGGAACAGCTTCCTGCAGCCAGAACTTCCTACATTCAGTTGCATGCCACAGATGCAAACAGTTGTCGGTCCAAAGTTTCCCATGCTTGGCCCCTATGGCCGTGGGGTTGTGTATAACGGAACACACACAACGCTCTGTCGTCCTGGTGGTCCTGCCACGCACAGCTTTTGATCGGGCATCAAAAAGAAATAATCCTCGACGTGCCCGTGTAAATCTGTCGTCCTCTGATCGCATAACACTTGTTAGCCTGTCAATATTCAACGTGAATTTCAAGCGAATCCTTGACAAAGGATCTGCTCGAAAATGCGGGCAATTGCAACTTTCTTGAGGTTAAACGCAAGTTGCTCTTGAGCTCTTGAGTACCAGTCCCCGTCCGGGAGACATTGTTCAACAGCAGCATCGCAATTTGCCCTCAATATTTTTCTCACCTCCAGGAGGTCCACTCATCAGCTGCCCTCGGGGCTTATTGTGCCCCTACGCAGATTGTAACAATAAAAAACTGAAGATTTACCCAGACTTAGACTCGGGCATCAAGTACTTAGGAGCATAAAAGACGCTAGGATGTGCCAATGTGCCAAGTACTTGCAATTAGCGGACGCTTCACTGATTTTAATTGTCAACTCACCTCTGGGAATCGGATCTGATCATCGGATGTATCCCGTGCGTAGTAGCTGCTTTGATTGAAATGGTTTTGACTAATGAACATCATTAAATGCAGCCCAATGTCAAATTAACTAGCTAAGCGCTAAAAACAATGCTACTGCTTTTCGCTCTATGCAAATATGAAAATCGAATTTTCCACAGAAAAACTGCCATTTGCCCACTAAAGTAAGTTAAGCTGCAGAGCAGGCATCGGCCAACGGGGCAGAGGCAGGAGCAGGGGCAGGGGCAGGGGCAAGGCTTAGTCGGCCGTCCGTCCATAAGCCACACAACAATTAGAATACTTAGAGAAGAGTATAGGCATTATCTCTCGCTGACTCGCTCTCTCGCTTATCTGTGCGGCAGATATAGAAAATTGATCTGGCGATAAATCGAGCTACTCAATTTACAAAAACAACGCCGCCCTGGAACCGCTTTGACTTTTACTGGCTGCAGCTCCGTCTTGCGGGACGACTCGACCAGTGACTGACTTCAGGTACAACAATGAGGCAAACGGAAGCCGGATTTGCAGCTTGCGGCTTGCTGGCCAGGATCAAACGGATGTTTAATATTTTGGCTTAGAGACATTCTCATTATATTTGAAAACAATGGGCAACGGTGCGGCCTGGTCGACCGCCCGGCCAGGATTTGAGCGTTTAGCAAAAGGGTAATCCAGCCCATTAAAATCTATTTGCATACTCATATTTTTGTTTCGCTAGGTAATTGCGCATGGATAACCGCTAACGCAATGATCCGCACAGACTCCGACTTGGACGCGGACTCGAACTCGAACTCGGACTCGAATTCGGATTCGGACTCGGTTCAAGCCAAGTCGAGACCTGTTGTCCGGGCTAAGCCAGCGTTGCCATAACCCAGAAACCTGCCGCAGCAGGAACACAAATATTTCCACACCTGCCCGGGAGCAGGTCGCCGGATCTGCGGCAGTCGCTTACGCGAATTGCGTTAATCATGCGCGTCGCCCTTCATTGAGGTCGCGGATTACTTAATCAACGAAAATCTATGAATTAAAAGTGTTACTGAAAATCCAGCAGCTTCTAGCCAGATTCCGGCGAATTTCAGGCAACCACTTGAACTGACGAGTGGCAACGCTCAGAACCTGGCTCGGACTTAACAGCGCACAAGCCCACACAGCCAACGTTGGGTGGGAAGCTCAGACTTGAGCTGATTTAAAGCGGTTCAAGTGGTTGGCTCGAATTGAGCCAAAGCTTGTGGCACAAGTTAGTCCCAAATTGGTCTCTGGCTTAGTTAAGGATTTCATTCGGAGCCAAAGGCTCAATTAGGGCTTGCTCCACATTTTGCAAAAAAAAATCAAAAAGTGAGAAATTTCTTTTTTTTATTGCGAATGCGAAAAAGGGAAAACTACAAATTAAGACCTAAACAATGCAAAGCCAACAATGTGCAGAAAAACGTCACTGATGACAGTATGATGAGGATTAAACCAACACAGGCGCACAGCTAGAACTCACAGCAACGACCACAATTGCATAGATACACACACAGACAAACACGCACACACAGCATCAGCGTCGCCTCTGAGTCTATTAAAAGTCTAAAGGCAGATAATAAAGGGCCATTAGGACTTAAAAGGGCTCAACAACCCAGCAGCAGCAGTCGAAACGCTTTGTGCCCTCAGAGACAACAAAATTTGTGCTGAATACAACAGCAACAGCAACAACAACAGCATCCAAGCTGAGTTGAGCCTGGACCTTGGCAAAGTCGAAATGGCAGCAGCAACGAAGCATATTTAATTCCAAATCCCCGCCAGCATTGAGCTATGGGTGCTACGGGTTAGGGTAGGTTTTGCACCATGCTCCTGGATATGAATGTGTGTCAGTGGCATAGACACACATACATTTACACACATATATATATACATTGATGCATTCACCGTTTTTATTTACTTTGGCCAACGCAATTTCAACAATTTTGCCGCTGCCTGCAAAACGATTGGCAACTGTTTTTCTCCTGCCTTGTTTATTCAGCCTTGCCAAAGGATACTACATTTTGGCATGCCCGGTTCCATTTGCTATTGTCAAAGGATTCAATTGTTGTTGTCTGCCACGGACGTAGCAGCGACAACCTTCAATGTTCGAATGCCGCTCGACAAAGTCAGCAAAAGTGAATTTTTGCTTTTTAACTTTTTGAATTATGTCTTGTGACCATCGCAACATCTCGGCTGAGGGAGCGTATTGGAGCGGCCATTTTAAATCCAACTGCCATTCCAAATTAATCCCGACTTTGGTTTGCTGATGTGGAAAAACTATGCTAATTTGTTTGATTTCAATGCCAAATGCATCAGATCTTTTGTTAGAGGATTTGCATATTGCATTTTCGATTACCTGGACGAAGACTACGGTTGGTCCTCAGATGTTTTCTGAGCCTCCAAAGAGGTCACTGTTTAGGGTAAATAGTTTTTAGTATCCAATTTTATTTCTAATATATTTTCAATTATGTTTTAGTTGTGTATTTTTTATAAATATTATATGATTATTTATTAGAAAATATATTATATTATTGAAAGGTGCAAAGCTAGTCCGGCTAATCTTAAAATTATTGGCTGTTTGAAAACTACGAAATACTTTACAAATATTTTTCTTTTCTAACAATTTTGTTTTATGTATGAACCCGAATTAGATCCGAATTATAGTTTCAATTACGCATTTAAGTATTTGACCCTTAATTCGGATGGACTTTCCACATTATTTAAAATTTTGAACAGATCAGATATCGAATTTTCAACACTCATTTATTTCCTATCGTATGGGCTGAAATTTCATTTAATATTTAAAATAATAATGCTCATCTTGAGACTGTCAGAAAATCAAAGAGTATTCGTATTAAGTCCGTTTATAATTTAAAAGCACAACTGTGTACATTTTTTTCATCAATATATATATTGTCTTGAACCTGAAATATGATAAAGAATATTTAAGAATAACTAACTTTATAAATAAAAACTCACAAATAATTTAGTGCACTTGTATCATATATTTCGTTCTACGAAATATCAAAAAAATTATTTCCAGCTAAAAAACTAGAACTAACTAATGTGCGCCCTTTACCCATATACCCATTGATTTATCCAATAATTTTTGTTTTTATCAGCTTTAGCTATATATATATTTGAATACGTTTTTTTTTTAGTGTTTATGCTAATTTCATTAAACATATGATATGTGCTTAAGTTCTAAGATTATTAGCTAGGCAACTTAGGGCTAGACAACAAAAAAGTTTCAACTTTTCTGAATGCAATTTGAATCACGTTGTGAATGGATTTTTACGTATAACGAATACATTTTAAGGCTCAGATCCGAGAGATTTGTAAGCTTTCTGCAGCAGTTCACTGTTAAAATATTGTCCAATGTTCATTGTCACTGTCTATGTCACTGTCTCAGTGGGTAACGCTCCAACTCCAACTCCAACTCAACTCCAGTTATCACAGTTTCCAGCACTACGAAGGCACTTCAAGTGCACGGACGCGGACTTGCCGACGGCAATTCGATTCGTTCCGATTTCAGACTCCGCCTTGAACTCAAATCTTACGCTGACTGTACATGTCCGAAATGAGGCGCACGATGGTTATATCGCCGATGGTCTTGCGGAAGAACAGCTCCTCGATGGTGAAGCTGGACACCTTGTGCATCAGCGCGACGACGCCGAGCAGCGTCTGGAAGCGCAGCGGCTGGTTGGGATGCGTACGCGAGACGTAGTTGTGCAGCGCGTTGCGGGCATCGTTGTGCATGGCCGCCACCTTGCTGGACTCCAGCAGACCGCGCGACTCCGCCGAGGCGCTGGAGTTGGGGCTGCCGCTGCCGGTCAAAATGGAGCTGTTGGCCAGATCCTCCGTGGAGCTAGCCGCGGGCGGCGACTTGCGGAAGAGGGAGATGGCGCGCAGGCACTCGTATTCCGTGCTGTCGACATTCAGATGGCACAGCTGGTTCAGCACGTCCTGGAAGGCGTGCACCTCGCGGGCAACCATGGACACAATCTCCCGATTGGCGTTCTCCGACTCGTAGACAAACAGCAGCTGGGCAAAGTTCATGGGCATGAGATACTGGGCCATGGCCAGAATGAAGAACTCCTTCCAGGACTCCTCCAGCAGCAGCAGCTGGTCGGGCATCGGCAGCTCGGTGAAGGCGCGCACACTCTTAATCCAGTTCACATTCTTGAACAGATGCTCCGCGGCCGTCTCCTTGATGTGCTCGGCGGCCATCAGCGGCGGTGTTGGCGGCAGCGCCCGAGTGGCCAGCGCGTTCATGTAGGCGGCGGTGGGCGAGAAGAAACCGTGGTGGCCCTGGTGCACCGGATGATGCGGCACACGCGGCACAGACAGATCGAGCACGGCGGCTGGCGTTGGTTGCTGGAAGGCGGCGCTCAGTGCGGCATGGTGGTGACCACGTTGCACGCCCGGAATGGGCATTGGCATGCCCGGAAATCCAGTCAGCGCAGCCGTATTCATGAGTATCTCCGGCGGTATCTGTGGCATCTCTGCAGCGCCCATCATCGCATCCTTGTACATGGCCATGTGACGGCGCAGCGTTGAGTTGCGTGGACCGCGCTCGTGCTGCACTGCATCCTTGTTCATGCCCACCTCAAAGCACTTGCGCAGACGGCAGGCGCGACACTGATTGCGATGCGTCTTGTCCACGACGCAGAGACCCTGCTTCTGTGACTTGCACACGTACTGGCGGGAGCGGCGGATGCTGCGCTTGAAGAAGCCCGCGCACCCATCGCAGGCATAGATGCCGTAATGCTTGCCGGAGCTGTGATCCCGGCAGACCTTGCACGGCACATGGTACAGAATACGACCTGAAAGCGGAAGAAGGATAAAGGGATTTCATTAGCTTGGTATTCACAATTGGAGCGGGGAGTTGGGGGAGCTCGGGGGAGTGCGCTAGCCGGGACAAATACTTACTCGATGCAGCTGGCGATAGCCGTACGCTGTTGTATTTTTGATCCATCATGTCTGGCGAACCCTCCGACGATTGCATACCGATGTGGGGCGTAATTTTGGCGCTTTTATAGGCACAACTTGGACAGGATAATGTGCACGCACTTTGTCACTTGCACTTTGGCAATTTACAAATTGCTTTCAAATTTCAGTTCGATTTGTATTAGTTCAGTTTAGCGCACGACGCGGCGACGAGAAGGACGAGCGAAGTGGACTCGTTGAGATCACGGATGATTGTGTTGTCTGCTCACCACCCAGCTCCTGTTTTAATAGTCCTGCGCTCACAAATCCTGCCGCCGTACCATTCAACGAACAGTCGATCACCCCCAGGTAGCGGCCGGACGCGTTCATTGGTCGTTGCGCCGGCTCGCCCGACAGGGTTGGCCAGCTATTGTGCGCTCGCTCGCACACGCTGCCTCTAACGGCCTGGCTGGCAGCGATTTATGATCCTGCAGGCAGCGGCTGCCATTGCGAAAATTCATTGAGCAGCCGTCGCTTGTGCTCATTCTCAACTTTTCGCCTCTGGGGTTTTATGGCCTTTTTCCGTTGAGGTTCGCCCTGAGCGACTGACTACCTGCTCTCTCTCTCTCAATCTCTCTCGCTCTCGCTCTCTTTGATTTGAGAGAGCCGGCCTGTTGTGCGACAGTTGTTAATAGTAAGAGCAGGCACATCCTCATCAGCACTCATGGCCGGCCGTTTATGGCGCTGGCCATTGTTGCCCTGCCTTGCTTTGTGTGATTTGTGTGAAGTACCTGTGGGTACACGTCGCATTGTCTCTGCTGCACCACCCGAACCACTGTGCAAGGGTTGTTCTGTTCTTGCACGGTGCGGGGTGCTTTTATTGTAATTGTTTTCATTCATCTATTGAGCCAAGTGAACTTTTATGATGCAATTGTTTTATAAGCGGACTCTTCGATTGATTGGCCAAATATCAAAAAACACTTTGCGGCACACATCTACTCAAAGCTACAGCTTTACCCACTCATGCCCAGTTGAACCCAACGCCACCCTCGATATCTCAGCCTTAACTAAGCCAGCTTAGCGTGTGCCTTTTGCAGAGGGCAGCTCAAATTAAATTCAAGTGGCATCATTTTAATCGCCCCTCGCTTAACTAAACCAACAGCCAGCGAGGCTCTGCCAAGGTGCAGGGATCTAATCGCGTGTTGCTTAAGCAGATTAGAGACGATGACCAGGACGAGGACCACGACCACGACAAAGATCAAGATCAGCCAAGGGCAAATAATTTAAAGCAAGCTTTTCGCAGAGGCAAAAACTCAACAAAAGGATCAGCGTCTGAAGCAACTGCTAGCATTATAGAATTCAGGCGAAAAATATTGTACTTAATAAATGTTAAGCAAGATCCCGTAAGTCTGGTGCGATTAAAACTCGAACGCCTAACGTCTCGATCCCAAGGCCCGAGGGGTTGTCAATCCGTCCCAGCCGCTGTGGGAACCTGAGTGTGACATGCAAATGCAATGCGTACGCATTGATATATGACAGGCACTTTAAAAAGAGCAATTATATCATTTCGATTCATATTACGGATGCGTAACCTGATCAATAAAATGCTTGCGATGATAGCAACAGCAACAGCAACAAATAAATAAAAGGCCAGAAGGGTCTAATTAGAATAGCAACCCCTCGAACTGGACAGTTGTTGATGCTGATGCTGAGGGTAGTTCATGTTATTATGTTTTTTTTTTTTTTGTGTTTAGATTGGGTGTGATGAGCATGTGTCGTGAACACCCACCCACCACCGCACGGGGAACAGTCCGTCACTCAGGTTTCTCAGGTGTGCAGCATGGGAATGCGCTTGCGTGTGCTGTTATTCCAATAATGATGCAGATCATTAGCCTATGCAGATATGAAAAGAGAGAGAGAGAGAGAGGGAGACAGACCACAGGCCGACTACTGTTGATTATGATGCTCTACTAAACCAGATGACGATGACATATCAAATTTAAGTGTACTGTTTTGTGACCATCGGTCAATTTGAGTGATGGGATGTGACTAGCTTGGGGTTCATCGTGGGAACTCATGAATATGCATAATGTTTATTTTAGTTGATGCTGCATCTACTAAAGCTATCAGCTGTTGTCATTTTCCTAAATTTTCCCACAAAATGCATAAATACCAAAACTCCTCTGCTCCACACTCAATTGCATTTACCTAAGCGAAAATTTGACAGGAAAACTCCGAGTGCGCGTTTTCATTCATTTTAAGTACAGCTCCATTACTTAATGAAAAATCGTAACGCCGGCAAGCTGCTAATTTCGCTAATCCCGGCGGATTAACGCTAAATCCACCACAAGACTTTAAACAGCACTCGCGCACAGGCAGCCAGGTCGACGGTATATGGCCTCAGGTAGACCACGTACACATATGGCCACTCCCAATCGAAGGTCAACCCAAAAAGTGAATAAAACGATTCGTGGAAAAAGCGCACGGCATATGACTTTTTAGCAAAATTCCTTAAGGACGGCAGGTTGGGCGGCCGCCTTACGAAAGCGAAAGGGTTGAGAGGGTGTCACGACTGCAAAAGCAGGCTCAGTAGCCGACCCGTGGTCGCCCGGCCGCCTGGTCGCTGAGGCTAATGATGATCATGAAAAACTGTAGTTAGCACCTTTTTGTCTTCGAAGAATGCCAAGAATAGACGCAGGTAGCATGCTCCTTTTGGGTTGCCGGTTTTTATGAGCTTCGTTGGCACTTTCGATGCATTTTTATGAATCGCCAGCGATAGTGGCCAAAAGGGTTAAGGCTCATAAACATGCAGAAAAATCGCTGTAACTACATAGACTAATATGACATTGTTGGCAGGCGTCTGACGACGCCACAGGCCTAATGACACTTCGACCAAACCAAACCGAAAGGGTTAGGGCATTTTGGGAAAATTTCTCCATTTACTTTGGCGCAATGTGGAAAATTTTGTATTTTGTATTTCACAGTTTATGGCCGAAAAGTTGCTACCGTTCATTGAGCAGCGCTAACCATCGTCGGCTGTTCCCTCGCCCGTCATTATGAATCGTGCCAGACTTTTGATGGGAAAGTCCCGAAATGTCATTAGGTGAACGTTTTGTATTCCATTTATGGCTTGTCAGAAAGCATTGTACGTGTCTTTACGAGTTACACTGTTTGTTGATCAGTTATTTCGATAAGAATTATGTGCTATTGTTTTTAAACGCTTTCCAAAATTGAGACCCTGCCTGGTTGAAAAGCAGAGCACGATATTTACTTTCGAAACCATCCCTTAAAATCAATTATTTAACTGTTTGAGATTTCGAAAGCAAAACTTTCCGCTTACTTTAATGCAATTTAACTTTTTTATGATTACGAAATATACGAAATTTAATATTTAGCATCAAATATAAATAGGCTAAGCAGCATATAATAGCAGATCACAGATTCTCCGTGGAATGTGAATCCTTTTACATTATCGAAGTATATACTTCGATATTTCTTCAATTTGTAATACAATTTATTGATTTCTTATAAAAGTATATATATGAAATACTGCTGTATAATAATATTATCATATTTGTATTCATGCTCCATCTTCTCTGTAATTTTCTAGCATTTCCTGTTTTTTTCGCGCGCAAAATGTATTGAAATTTGTATAACAAATCATCATTATAATTGTCTTTTTGGCACCCATATTATGCAAATATCTTTTTGAAAAAGATGCATCGAATGTGCGGAAATGAAAAACCGTTTCGGGTAACTTCCGTTCAAACGAGAAATCAATGCAAAGCAGCAGCAACTAAAGCAAAGTTCATAAAAGCATGTCAACCGAAATGTACAAACAGACAAGTCTCCAAAGGGGCAGACAAAAGGATTGAGGGAATGTGACATCAACAGGAAGCGACTCAGAAATCACGTCAAAACGGCTAAGCGACCAAGTTCATTCTCAAGCATGGATGGAACCCAGGAAGTAAACTATTAGAGGCAAAAAAAAAAAAACCGAAAGGTACAACAACTACAAAAAAGCGCAATAATTACACAGCATACAAATTGAATCAGGACAGCGAAGGGAACAGGGACAAGGTAGCTGGCAGATAAGCAATCTGATCTTGAGAAATCATTTGAACAATTCACGAAAACATGAAATTAAAGTGCTCAAATGTCGACCCGAAATTGCGTAAAGTAGGAGCCGAAGGATGACGGCAGAAAGTTGAGCAACTTTTGTCGGGTTTGACAAACAGGCACAGGAGTATGAGCCCTGCCAGGACACGGTTCACAGCGATGCACGTGCAAAAAAAATTTATATATATATATAAAATCAGAGCAAAGTAAAGGCATCCGATGAGATAAGTTTCATATGGCTGGCTCGGAAGCGCGTCCCAACAATGGGACACACCTCCAAGATCATATGAGCACATCGTCCTCATCAACTCAGGTCTTGATGGGATTCGTTCCCGTACCGCTGTTAACCTGATATCTGAGCGTGTCCTCTTTCAGGCATTTGAATGCTCGCAATTTATGCAACAGGAGTGCGCGCAGAGGAAACAAGTGATGAAGTCGCTGCTTCCATTTCAATTGATTGTTGCGTCCTGGTTCCAGCAAGGAGGTTTGCATAAGTGCCAGTCCTTTTGTGCTGCGTCCTTTTTGGCAGCATCGCGCTCTGCAGTTCGCTCTGATTCCTTTGTTTTCATTCCATTTGCCAGCCAAAATGACGCACAACATAACTTAAGGACTTTTTGTTTGCCTTTTTTAGAATTGAATTTTTTTCGCCCTCTCTCTCTCAGTGCTGTTGTTGTTGTTGCTGCTTTAGCAGTAAGTAGGATGTCCTGTTGCTGCTGCCCGCCTCTAGTTGCCTTTTTTGTTTCTTGGCTAAGTCGTTTGCATGTGCTAAGCCCAAAGATTATGTCATGCGCAGATTATTTGATTTGCAGCCATCGATAGACGATGCCATTGCGTTCCATTTCTCACGCCTGCGCCTCATCCCGAAGGAGTTTCCGATTTCATCTAACGATTAACAGAATTTTACACATTTACTGCAAACATCCTCAGCCAAATGTGTCTATGTTTTCACTTGCCCAGCGACGATAATCATCTACCATTACTCGAAACAGCTTTCCAGCTAAAAGTGTCGCAAAAACTAGTTTGTATTTCGTTTTTTTCGAGAGATCCTTAGATCATCAGATAGTTGGATTTGCAGCGGTAACTTACTTTGATTAGATTAGCATAAGAAAACGTCGCTGCTATAGCAGGAAGTCGGCAAACTCCATTGATATTAAGACACACCCAAGGTAACCTGATGTGTTGAAAAGAAACCCAAGAATATTGGCAAACTTTTGCTTCGATTACAAGAGTAAATTTTAATTTTCTGACTGTAAGGTAAATACGAATTGAAATCTAGAAATACCTAAAATTGAAATTTCAGTACATGATAATTTTGTATATCTTGATAAAATAGATGTATTTGTAAACAATGGAATAGATGTTATATATAATATTATAAATTATTATATAATTCACTCTCTAATTATTATCTGGAATAGAAATGTAGAAACCTGTACTTCTATAAAAAAAAAAACCATCTCTAGTCGTACAAAAAAATTTAATTAGTAATTCATTAATCCAAAAAAAATTATAGAAATATTCTGAATTTTTTATGCAGATGAATAAAGCTACAAAATATATATATATACTTTATTGCGTCGGAGATGCCTTCTTTTGCCTACATTTGCACAAAAAAATTTGTTCACATTTATTTAAAATATAAATAATAAACAAATATTCTTCAAGTATACATTTTAAATTAAATTGTCGAAAGCATTTTATGCACAACATTAGATAATTTTCAAAATGTATTAAAAAATAAACATATATTGCTTACTCAGACTTCTATGACAAGTCTTATTTAATTTAAATCGTTTACATATAAACAAATAAACTCTTATAACAGTTCTTCTCATTACACATCGAGTTCAACGCTCTGTAATTGAAAAAGATCATTAACCTTCACCCTTAGATATCTTTTGATACTCATCACTTAACAATTAATTTGGCCGTGGGAAGGCCAATGCCAATGTGAGTTTTCACTCAAAGATACATGGCTGATTGATATTGAATACAAAACTAAAGCAATTCAAGGCGCATTATCCTACAGAACAATATGACGGCACCTGATGCGCTAACTGCCAACTTCATACAACAATTGATTCCACAATTGAGTTGCCCCAAATGACAGGGGGGCCATAAAAACATGAAATTTTGAACAAATGGGGGCGCTAGACAAGTGATTCAGACGATCGAAGCAATCATGCGGGAGATATTCTAGGATATTTTCAACAAAAAAGGAGAATAGAAAAATTAAAGGCTCAGTTGAATTTTCAATAAATAGCAAAAACGGAGAATTAACTTCCACGAAATGTTCTTTTCAGCGAAAAATGTAAAACTAAAATGCGATAGATGTACAAGTTGGCAAAAAAGGGTTTTCATTATTTCTATGGCCTTCGTCTTGAATCGAACAAGTGAATGGAGTTGCGATCAATCTCGAATGTTTTTGAAATTGGAGAGTGCATGCGCAATATGTTTTTTGTTTCAATTATGAAATGAACCCTCATCAAGAGCGCTAACTGCCTGATAGAGTGAATTGAATGAATGGAACAGTTCTAGGCATGGCTTATCGGCATTTTAGCATCATGCGTGGACACAATAGACAACATTTTGTGCAGACTACCAAAGAAGCGGGGTAAGCTTGTCAACAGCATTATCTAGATTTTGGCCAAGATCTATCTATCTATCTATCTATCTATACTCCACGCTCTATGAATTAATATTTCATTTGGTTAGTTCATAGTTCGGTTTAATTAATGCATTGTCATGACTTTCGCTGCGCTACTGACTGACGGCATTTTGATTTTAAATTCTGTACTCAGTTCGTATCGAATGTCGGCGACGTGGGAAGCACGCACGACCCGGCTCCAACTACCGTCAAGATGAAAGATATGCGAGATCAACATGTAATCTTTGCCATAAATACGAGAAAACGCTTAACAAAATGACAACAACAAGAACAAGAACAGCAGCTATAACGACAACGGGTAGACAATGGTGAAGGCGCAGCAATGAGCGCATGTTGCATGCCCGATCGAATGTCCTTTGATATCAAACGTCTTATGGTACTTATATTTCATTATGCGAAAAGGTAGCGCACAAAAGAGAGAGCCCAAGAAATACAAAATACATTGTTGAGCCAGTGCCTGTTGATAGCAGCAGAGACCTGTTGTCAGCACGCCGACCAGGACCAGGACCCTATGCCATGTCGCTGCTCCTGTTCCTGTCCCCTGTCTCAGTCAACCCCTTGCAGTTCAAGCGAATTCTGATTCCAGCCGTATGCTCTATGCTGGTGCTACGTTTTGTTTTCCTTTTTTTTCGTACTCAGAACGCACACTTCAACCCTGAATGCCAGTCGGCGAGACAGCCAACCAGCCAGTCAGACAGTCGGACGGTCTGCCCATGTCAACTCCCTTACCACCATTATGATTGTGCGGTTGCTCATCGTTGTCCTGGCGGCTGGAACGCGCCGCTTGACACTTGCAGATTAGTAAAGTGTTGAGTCTTAAATATATTTCCTGCTAATTGCTCTGCCCACAATTAGTTCTGCTCCATATATATTCGAGTGTCTGTCGTATGCCACTTGAACCGGGCTGCGTTTGTCTCGCCTGCAGTTTTCGAAGGACATGCAATGATTTGCATTCTTTTTGTTTATTTGCACGTGTGGTATTTTTATTTTTACTTTTTCTTGAATTAACTTTTTGCTTGATTCATGACTTTTGGTAATTTTAGTATGCATTTCCGGTACGCTTTTTGGGTGCTGCCTTTTCCAAGTAAAATTATAGAAGCAGTTTGTAGAAAGAGTAAGGAGTTTTCCAGAGCGTTTAATGGGATTGCAAATTTAACTGGGATTATGTGGTGCCATAGGGTCTGCTCTTTTCGTTAGAAGTCAATAGATATACAGGACAAAAGGAATTCAGATACATATTTTATCACAACTAAGATAAAAAAACCACAATTTTCCTTTCCAAAAAAATATTTGTATCTTTCAAATTTAATTTTTTATGAAATTCTTAATTACTTTTTTTTTATGAATTAAAGTTTAAGATTTACTGAAAACAATCAGTTTGACAGCCACTGACAAATTGTATTTTAAAACTATTGCATACTTTGAGGCGCGTGCAATTTAAAAAAATTTAGATGTAGCCAACTGACAACAGATGGCGGTAATATGCACAAGCTGCTCAAAAACCAACGAACCGTCGAAATAGAAATTTCCTTTTTACGCAATATGTAAAAACAGAGTATAAGAATTGGAAAAGGAAATAATATTTAATTGGGATTGAACGTGCAACATTTTAATGCGTAATTATGTGCGTCACAAATTCATATCTGCTTACAACTTAATTGTAACCAGTTTTTAATGAATAATAAATTATGTTATGCATATGCGCAGCTAAAGTTTGTTAACATTACCGCGAATACTTCCATGGCTGTACAACATACTGTCTAAAAATAGTGCACTGCATCTGCATAAATTATAGAAAACCCTTGGAGTTCCTGTAAAATCGATTCGGATAGGCCAGACGACCAGCTTGCACGCCTGCAGAGCGTGTTCGCTAATTATAATGACAAATCGGTCAATTATAATGTCATGTCGTAAATTTCCAAAGCACGATCGATCATACCAATGTCTGGAATATTGAATAAAAGTGCTCGTAAATTATGAAAAATGAATCTACCAGGGCAACTACATTAAAAGGGAGCAGCAATGTTGGAGTTAAGTAACTCCTGGCGTAATTAACAAAGGTACAAACAGGACACTTATACCGGAACGGGATAAGCAAAAATTACAAATGCAACAACGTTAACAGCTCAAGGCAAGAAACCTGAAGCCAATTTAATGAAGCCAAGCACCGGCTACAGAGAGCTGTCAGAATGGCAATCCACGCGCCACGCCCACCACATTAAAAAGCAACTAAAAAGGACGTGCGGGCGTGCTGCCAGCATCGTTCAACCTGTCAGTCCGCAGAGCCAGAAACAATCGTGTAGTTTTCAAATTTATGGCCGACACGCACTGCCGCACGCCCCCAAACACAGATTCCCAGCAGATATCCCCACCGAGCCTGGCCCCGAGGCGAACGTGTTCGCTTAACGTTCATCATGCCACAGACACTTTTGGGCACTGTTCTACCGCACTGTAAATTATTTTCGCAGCAGAACTGTTTACTCTGGCCTGCCAGGAGTAAGGGGGAGAATCGCAGTAATTGCCACAGTTGGGCACAGTTGAAACTATGGCTGCAACGGTATAACTAGAACCAGTTCCTTTTAGCTGTCCATCAGGCAGCTGACCGCAGAGGGCACGGCACCAGCATCAGCAACAGCATCAGCAACAGCATCAGCAACATCTTAACGTTTACTCTGGTGTCTGCCCCTGTCCCAGGCATTTCGCGTTAAAATAAAATCTGTGCGGCACATTCTCTTTTCGCCAAGTTTATGGGCACAGCATGCATACTATTTCACACAGATTCCAACTTCGATGCTGGGGCAACGGTCCAGAGGCCCTGATTGCTGCCCAGCGATAAGATGGCATACCAAAGCTGCTCTACGCTCACCGCAGATTGTCTTCGGTTCAACATTTATAAATAGCAACTGCTTGGCGCATGCAATCAGTGGAATATTTTTATTTTGTTTCCAGCCATTTGTGAGCCGCCTGCTGCAATTCGCAATCCCTCAGTGGCAATAAAAACCAAATGACGACACGCAGACGCCAAACATGTCCGGCCGACCGCAAGCAAGGCCGTTCAGCGACCTTCAGAATGTATTTACAGCTGCAGATGCAGGTTCAGGTCCTGTTCTGCACTTATAGGCCCGTGTTGCCAGCAAAAACATCATTATGATCAACATTATCTGCTCGCATGCTACGTATTGCTTTGTATTGAAACAGATCTGTTAACGAGCATCTTCGGCCGACTGGCGGGCTCTTAATTGACCAAATGCATCTATAAAAGTCGGAGCATTCCTTTCCCTCCCCCTCCCTGACTTGATACTGTCTTATCCTGAGCTGAGCCGTTTCCGCATTTCGCTGTCGAAACTGATAGCCCCATTGTTGCTGCTGCTGCTGCTGCTGCAGTTGTTGTTGTTGCTGTTGTTGCCCTTTGTCACTTGTTTATATCAATTAAAGTTTAATGATAATGTCCCTAGTGGCAGTTACCGATCGCCGTAGGCTGCATGTTTTTAATCAATTTTAAATGGCTATTTACATTTCGGGACCTGTTTGCCTCTTTGTTGCATTCATCCCCCCCTGTGGGGCATCCATTTATTATTGCGACTACGTTTTCAGTTTAGTGTTCTTTATTAATTTACTCGATTATTTTTATTTCAATTTTTTTGTGGTTGTTGTTGTTGTTGTAATTTTTCACATTGCAAGTTACTTAGGCTCTAATTAGGATAGTTTATGCATTTAGGTGCGTACGTGCTTTTGGGCCAAGTCGCTAAGACTTGGCCAAGTTGTAATATGAGTAAATTATGGCAAGATGCTAGGTAAAATTTTGTGCTTCGTTTGAGTTAACTGTATAATTTAAATAGAATTATATTAAATTATAATACCAACAACTACAATAAATTAATTAAAACATTAACTAAAAATTAAACAAATTCGTTTACACACTCGCATACACACACACGCACACACAGAACTCAGAATACACGCACACTTGCAGCAGGGGAGGGGGGTCTGTGGGATAAAGTAGGACAGAGAGTCGTGGCCGTGGGTTGACAATCTAACTATGAATACTTATGTTCCAATGACACTTGCTGAAAATGGCATTCAAATACGATCTTAATCTTAGCAAACTACGTTAATCAGCTTTCATATAGTAGTTGATGCTTTCTGGTTTCTATAAAAGAACACAGAAGCTTAAAGCTGTAAATCAAAGTCTTCAGGCAACTAATGAGAGTAAAGCTCCACTAATTGTTTAAGGCTAGCAGAAGGCTGACTTAAAAGTTTATGCGCATGGATATGATAATATGATAATGATAATTGCCCGAAAAACAATCGATTATTCGCTTGCCACTTTCAGCTCGTGTCATTGTGATTGTATAAATGAAGGCTAGTTTATATTAATTTAAGCTACGCTAACTACAATACGACTTGGATCACATGTGTATGAAATGAATTGCCGCTGCAGCTGTGGCAGCTGAGGCAGCTAAGGCAGCTGGGCAGCTGGGCAGCTGAGGCAGCACAGCTGGGGCAGCTCGGCCAGAACGGACAGATCGGGCCAATTCGGGCAGGTCGAGAGTCGCCGCGATACAGCTGCGAGTGCAACTACTTGAGCTTCAGAAATGTCAACAACGCCTTTTGTATCAAACTGCGATCGATGGTCGAGTCGGCGGTGTAACGCACACCGCTTAGGTTGCCATCGTTGTGGTCCACGACGCCATATTCGCCAACGATGAAGCCGTCGTCGGTTTTCTCCTCGACGCGGTACTTGCGATAGTTGCGTCCCTCTACCACATAGGCGACTTTATCTTCATCTGACTCATCTGCACTGCCCCTGCCCTCAGCATCTTCATCGCCACCACCACCACCAGCATCATCATAGTCGTTGGCATTTGCGTTGGCGTTGTACACCACCGAACCACGTCCCCGGTCTATGCCCCGATTGCGACCGCGTTGCGTTGTTGTTGCTGTTGCTGCTGCTGCTGCTGTGGCTGTTGCTGCTGTGGCTGTGGCCGTTGCTAGTGTTGTGGTTGCTGGACTGGCTGGTGTTGTGGCTGTGACCAGTGCGGCGCCGCTGCTGCCGCCACCCTGCAGTCCGTGGGCTCGTCCGTTTGTCATAACACTCACGGACTCTTCAATTTCGTAATTTTGCTCTGGGGTCGGTGTGTAGAGCTCGGCGCGTTCGGTTGTAAAGTGTGGCAACATGTTTGCATCGCCAGCTGGGGAGGCCGCAGAGGACGAGGATGATGAGCTGATCGAGCTGGAACTGTATGAATAGGCGCTAATGCCGGACGCTGCTCCGGGCGCAGCATGTTGCTGTGCGAATTTGGAAACACACTTGACTAGATCTAAGCGACAGAGAGAGAGAGAGAGGTTTGATAAGTTCAAGTTGGGTTAAGCTTAACGTGCGTTGTTTATCTCACAATTACACTGTGCTGCAGGGTTAGGAGGTGCTCGAACTAGCCGTTAGACTAATTACAGTTTCATAAATTATGCCATCATGCGGCGACCCAATGAAACGCCCATTTAAATAGTTGCTGCTCCAAAACCCCACAAAAAAACCACACAAACCTGCTGCACAGTGTAATTTGTTTGGGCCGAGACTCACCTCTATTGGGCAATCCTTTGGCATTTTGATTAGAATGTTGAAGCGACAGTGATGAATGCTGACGTTGTTGTTGTTGCTCCCAACATGGACGATGATGTTGCAGATGCTGTTGCTGCTGCTGTTGCTGTTGCTGGTACTCGCTTGGACTTGGACTCTTTGATAAAATTGGCTGCGGTGCATTCAATAAATCATAAGGTAATTTATCCAAATTGAAGAGTACACGACGCGGCTGCGAATTGGCCGCATTCGTTGCCGTCTGTTGTTGTTGCTGTTGTTGTTGTTGTTGGTGCTGTTGATGGTGGAGGTGCTGGTGGTGCTGCAATTGATGATTATGACCACTGTGATAATGGTGCTGCCAAGTGCTTGGCCTAACGGTGGCCAATGTGCTGCTTGTTGCTGTCTGGGATTCCATGGATCTGCCCGTCGTTGTCTGCGCCTCGCCGAATGCAATTCGCGAGACAATTGCGGGCCGACGCGAGGGCACAAAGGTGGCGGGGGCAGTGCCCGGTGGCACAGTTACTGGCGTTGCTGTTGTTGCTATTGCCAAAGTTGCTCCTGCTTTTGTCGCTCTTGTTGTTGTTGTTGTTTTTGTTGTGGGCGAGCTGGTCGTGCTGAGACCGACACCGGTACCGGTACCGGTTGTAACTGTTTGCGGCCAGTAGGTCTTGGCGGGCTCACCATAGACCTTAGATGGCTGCGAGTAAACTTTCGCTGGTTCCGAGTAAAACTTGGACGGCTGTCCATAGACTTTGGCCGGCTCGGAATATACCTTCTCCGGCTGGCCGTACATCTTGGCCGGCTCGGAATAGACTTTGGCTGGCTCCGAATAGAACTTGGACGGCACACTGTACATTTTGGCCGGAACGGAATAGAATTTGGACGGCTCGGATGCAATGCGCGGCATAGGCTTTAGACTATCGCTCACGTTGCGCTGTGCCTCGGCCAAGATGCCGGCCGACTGATGCCAGCCACCGGGCACATGCAGATCGTCCACGTTCTGCGATATGGAGCTGTATGATATTGATCTTGACTGGGGTCCGTGACCCTGCTTTGTGTCGTGATAGATCACAGTCTGGAACGGCAGCAATTTGTCATCGGCAACCGACTCATGAGTGTTTGCCTCCGACACCGCCTCCGCATCGTTCGCTCTCTGATTTATGCGCGTGGCATTTCGCCCGGTGACAGAGGCGCCGCGGAACGCCACCGAACTGGAGCGGCTGGAGGCGGCTGCCGTTAGCAGTGGCGCCGCCAAAACGTTTTGTATATTGGAGGCACTGTTCAGTGAGTCGCTCTCCACCTCCATGACATCGGCGGCCAAGCGTGGCTCTGTCTCCTCAATGGAGAGCTCGCTCTTGTGCGACCGATTCACAAAGTCAACGCCGGCCGCGCTGGGCGCACTGCTTCTGTGCGACTGTGTGGCAGTTGCGGGCTTGAAGACCGGCGGCTGGGTGCGGCTAATGCGACCGCCACGCTTGCTGGAGGAGCTAACGCTGACTGCCACCACCTTGACCTCATCGCTGGACTTTGGCTTTGTGGTGGACGCTGCGGGCGCATCCTCCAGAAAGACAATCTTGCTGCCCGTGGTCACCAGCTTGACGACCTGCTTGCCCTCGGCATCGGTCTGATGCTGTGCATTTGCGTTGCGGTAACGCGTCTTGTGCTCCAAACTTCTGGCGCTGTTCACTCGACCGGCGCCGGGTCCCTCGAGCTCCTCATCGCTGTGCAGGCTGCGCTGCTGTTCGTCGTGATCGAGGAACAGCTTGAGAAACTCATTGCCCGCAATGAGCTCACTCTGTCGACCCGCTGATGCGGGCGAGGCAACCGGTACGGGGGCCGGGGCTGGCCGCGTATAAGCGCAGCACAACATCTGCAAGTTGAAAATGGAAATGATTTAGTTATGTTCGTGTCAATTGCCTCGCATTTCGCTGAATGCGATATTTATGCAAATCAGCTGCCGCATGATGCATTTGCCCGACTTCGCCCCGCTTATCTCAGCGATCTATTTATAAATTTGCGTAATTAAAATATCATTCGTTCCACAGAGAGTCATTTATGTGTGCCACGAATGTCTTCTCGGCAATCGGCCATGCTCTGCAGCTATGACATTTGAATAATAATGTTTATTGAGTTTCATTAAGACATCAACGGAATGCTGCGGCTGCGTTTGAAGTGATTGTGGCTTGTGGTGCATGTTAACAGCTGGACGGTGTCATAATTAACTGACAAATGGTGCATTGAAGTGGAAGCAAGTAGTAAATGCAGCTAATAAAGGCTAAATGTAAATGGATTACACTCAATCTGTTTAACGCTTGGATATCTCAATATGATAATAAATATGCATCTTTAACCTTTTAGCATTTAGATATTACCTTAGTAAGATAACATATACATCAATTATAAATAGACTTGGACTTTTGACAAGAATATCTTTTGCTTAAGCCTAACAAATAAGAGATAAATCTTTGGGAACTGCAAATTAATTTAATTTAACTATCTGCTAATTTAAGCAATCTTAATTTAATAATCAAATCAGTTTTTTTCTTAATAATAATGACTCATATTTAGACTCAGGTTTCGTTAACTATTTACTTATAGTAATATAATATAAGATGAGTTTTTGGAAAGTCCCAATTATAAAGGTCAAATTATGAGTAATAGCTTAATTGTAGTTATAGATTGACTGGTTATAAAGGATCTCTATACATTGTGCATAAAAAAAGCATTTGTGTTAGATGTATAAACCTGAGTTATTAGGTCAAAATCATTAGCTATTAACAATTCAGTATTGACCTTCCCTTTACCCACAGCTTTGCTTTCAATGAACTCGGCTCATGCATACTATGTGCTTGAACTAGGTGGTGTTCAGTTCAAAATTGTTATAAATCAAATCAATGCAGCACAAAATTCCGCCCCTCACTGACGTTTAACGCCTCAAAAATACAAAAGACTTAGGACACGAACTTGCCCTGCAACGGCCAAAAGCGCACAGATTGTGTATAAAACATATTTATTGCATTTGGAAAAATCAGCATAACTAATTGTAATCGAGATAAATCACATAAAACACTGCTGCGGGTCATAAAAATAAATACGATTGGAAAGGCGTAAATTGAAAAAAAAAAAATAAATAAATTTCAATAAAAATATATAATTGTATATATCATGTAGTTTTTTGTATGAAGAATAATTGATAAAATAATAACATAATTATTTAATATAAAAAAAAACGATATTATAAATAAGTGGCAGTAATGACAACAAAAACAACATCCGGCAGCTTTTCGAGCATAAATGCAAACAGCTTGACAGCGCAGCGATGTGCAGCAACAACAACAACAAATGGAATTGTGTGGGCGCCGTACACTAGGCGACTGTCGCCTGTCGTTACATTTGTTGTTGCGGCTTAAAACTAAACATTTCTAGATCATATTTAAGCGATTCAATCTAACAATTGTTGGCAGCCAGGCAGCATTAGAGCAAGCAAAACACCTTCGCACATGTGCTAAAATTACAGTGTAAACAGGCGCAGGCAGCAAATGGGCGACTGGCCAGTTGCCAGTTACCCAGTTACCCAGTTGCCAGTTGGCGGTTGGCAGTTGGCGAGTTAGTCACCAGTGAGGCGGCTCGCCTTGCCTTTTATGTCTAAAATTGCAGAAGTAACTGCTGCTGCGGGCAGTGAATGAGCGTTTAACATTGACACACAAATTGCTGAAAGTTAATCACACTGCGAGCCAGCTGGGAACAATGGGCCCAAAAGGGCGCTCAGCGCGCATTAATAGTGTCGCATAATATTTGGTTACCCAAATGGACACCAAAACGTTCTAAAAATATTAAAAGACAACTTTGTTGTTGTTGCAATTGTATTTGTGGCATTCCTTTCCATTGTGCCAAGTTACTTGAACCGACTGGTCAGTGCCGTTGCCAATTTAATGAATGAAATGCGTTTGGACCAAAAATAGATTGGCAATTATTAAGCTTAATCTTGATTGATTTATCAGGCGCTGTGATTTGGACTGACAATTGGCAAAATGCTAATCCTGTTAGACATTCTTTTGCACTTAGCTGGCATGCGCTGCTGGCCAGTTTATCGTTTATCATTTATCATTTATCATTCAATTGTTGCCCCTTTCACAGCAGCGTTGACAATTTTCACGGCTGTCAACTTAGCGGAAGTGTCAAACGCCTTTTTTTTTATTATAGTTTATTCTTATTTGTTTCGACACGTTCAAACTAATCAAAATGGGCGCTTAAATTGGTCTTTTGAAATTCTAAACGCTGTCGGTGAAACTCAATGAGATATCCGCCTTAGCCAAATCAAAAGACCTGTTGTTATACAACGAACAATTAAGCAATAATCACGCCTTAATGAGCGCTCTCAGTGTACACCAGTCTGACGTGTCGTACGGCAGCTCAATTGGCTTTCAAGTGCCGCTTCAAAGCTTCGATTTTAATTAGCCACAAGCATCCACCAAAAGGAAACAAGTCAAGTAAAAGTGTTCTAATTGAGTGTGATCAACTAAAAGATACCCTGCGCCTGAGCCTTCATACACACAAGTTAACACATATATATAGAAGTTCTTCTTGGGAAAATTATTGCTTAATATTTTTGTTGTCGTTTTTACTGACCAAGAATATATACATGCATACATACATTTTACGGGGCATCCTTTTCACAAAACCTTATACGCCATTCGACCCATTATTAATGGGTAAAAAGAAGAACAAGCAAACGAGTTATTTTATGAGTTGGCTTTTAGGAGCAGCTGCTCCCCTTCTTCAAAACGTTGTTAAATTCAATTGCGTTTTGACTTCAATTTGAGTTTCAATTTCAAATTTTTTGCTTTTACTTATTTCAGCTTATGTTAAGTTTAATGTTTGATTTGAAATGCAAATTTCGGAAGTGAACATAGAAAAAGTCACTCATTCCAGAGCAAGCAGCTAATCAATTAGGCGTCTCTGCATGATTGATGTGGCGAAATGCGGGATTCGGTTGCATAAAAAACGAATGACTCTAGACACGAACTAGCCACACACAGAGCGCTTAGAGATTTGCATAAAGCCCAAAACGCGGAAAAAGTCGCCAGGCTATAATAATGAAAAGTTTTTTTTTGGTTTTTTATCAAAATTCGTCTGGTCAAAAGCAGGCAACAAGAATTGGCCTGTCCGCATATATTTTGTGGTGTGGCCGTAACGATTGTGGCCTACGGCATTTGTAGTGGGCGTTGCGGCGTTGAAAGGAGCAGCAGCAGCAGCAGTCGCAGTCGCAGTAGCAATAACAGTTGCCGCAATGTGAATGTGTCAGCCAGGTCTGTTGCCAAGCGGCCATTGTTTAATTGCAGCTACCACCCGCTGCCGCTCAGCTGATGCTTGTGTTGCAATTGGCATTTGGCAACTTGCCACTTGCAACTTGCAACTTGTTGCCTGACATCCAATGGCCGTTCGACTGTGCAGTCATTATCAAACCATCGATCTTCGGCCCCACATTAGGGCGCCCAATGCCACCAAGCCCAATTACAACGATCAGAGTTTGTCTCTGTCATAATAACACACATTTATTAATTACACAGCACAACAAAAGCACTCCTGCCAGTGCTACACTATTCGATATATACATTTTGCCAATCGTCATATGCATATCGCACACACACACACTCGCCTAAGCGGTACTTGTATGAAAGAAAAGCTGAAGCTGGCTTTAGAATGTTGTTGCACCACGCGACGCCGCACCGCACCCCACTTCGTTGCGTCCTCCATCAACGTCCCGCCCGCTGCGCATAATTTGCAAATTGCCAGCGTCATCGACAGCGACGGCGTCGGCGACTCGCCAATCGCTGCTTTAGTTTTCAGTTTTCAGTTTTGAGTTTTCAGTTTCGCATAACCGCGCGCAAATCGCGTGCAATTATTTAGCTTAGCTTTTGCCGCTATTTAGGTTTAGTGTATTTTAGCCAGCTTTACTTTAGTTTACATTACTCACAATCAGCTGTTCGCTTTGTGTCTGCGTCCAGCGAGCAGTCAATACAGTAAACTGGAGCCACAACAGGCATTAGCATTAACCAACCCGATCTCAAATTAATAATAAAAAATGCATTCGCATCGCGGATGATTTGGGCCAATAAATGCAAGCCAGACTGAAAACAGACACCATTACGGCGGGCAATTAATCCATTTATTTCTCGTACAAGCATTGGCCAAGTGAGCAATTGGAGCTCATGTGCAACTGCAACATAAACTGTAACTGCAACTGCAACTGCAACTGCAATTTAATGACCACACCATTAAGCAGCGACTAGTGCAGCAACGGGACTGTTAGCCATGCCAAATGGCCAACTGAATGCAACGTGAATGAGTGTTAACGCAAAAGGGTTGGCCAATACGAATCGATTTTGTGCGCTTTGGGCAACTGTAATAATATATATGTATGCATGTGATCCCGCATAAATTTGTTTGCCTCATATGCGTAATAAATCATTCCGCACAATCAGACAACAGCTCACATACCATCCATCTCTAAAGTTCAATGTCGAGAATCGTGTAGACATTGCCTGGGATAAACATCTAGCTGTGAAACTAGTTGCTTTGCTAGCCAACAACTGTTCGCGTATATAAATTCTGTTATTTCTACAAAGATCTATGGGAGTATAGCAAAAACTGGATGTACCTTTAATTGATTAATAAATGGTATTTGTAAGATAGAGTTTATCCAGTAACCTTTTACTGCCATTAACTGCTTTTAAACAAAAGAAGATTTGTTCTGGAAACAGAAGAGGCGTCAAATATTTCAAGACTAGATACATTGTTATAATAAGTAATATGTTATGTGTTATAATAAGTAATATGTAAATTCTTTTTGTTTTCCAAATTTCCAAATTAAGTCAAAAAATAATTAAAGGCACTAAAAAATTAAGAATTTCTTCAGAACTAACATTTTGTCTTTAAACTAACTAGTTGACGAAAGCCTTAGAATGCTTCTTTTTTTATATAAAAATAATTAAACCTCTTTTCATACTATATAACTAGACTCTGGATCTTTCCAGAAGCCAAAATCTCTCTTTTTCAATATTAAAGTTAAAAATTTAAAAATACACTTACCAACAGCAAAAATACCAATTTATGATACCAGCAAAAGTGTGCCATGCCGTTCTTAATTCTGTTCAGTAACATCCACTTTGACTCCGTTCGTTTGTGGCTGCTAAGAGTCCACTTTAATTAGCCGTCTTAATCAATTTTCTTTTGACTCTCTTGTTCTGAAAGTCTTCTTAATGCAGCTCACTTTCTTTGCGCGGCAAGTGATTCATTTGGCCGTTTGTCTTGTCTGCAGTTGAATCATGCTCAAAATCCGAGACATTCTCCAGGGTCACCAGGGTCTTTCCTCTTTGTCTTCTTGTGCTGGCTAGTGTGTGTGCGTGGTGTGTGGAATGTGGTCTGTGTTGTGTTGTGTTCTGGTGCGACTTGTTAATCACTAAAATTAAAGAACAGAAGCGAGCAATTAAACAGTAGTTTCATCCCAGAAATGAAGACAAATATGTTGTTATTTTTAAAAACCAAAGCCCGTTTCGGGCTCGAGAGTGTTGGACTAGAAAATGCCCTGTATTCTGTATTTCATAATACAATCGACTTAATAGAACATTTTTATATTAAATATTCCTGATATAGTAGTAGCTTAAAAAGCTACAAATAAAAAGTTTTATACCGAATTAAGCTATAGTAGTCTTTAAAATAAACATATCAAAAACTTATAAACTTTGCTATGATCCGAAATATTTGCTCTTCACAAGAGTATATAATTTACAGCCATAAATTCAGACTGCGTATTTATTGGCTATATGGGCGCGTTGGGCAAGAACAACAAAACGATTGTCAGAAATCTTGTCGCCGTGATCATTGCTCAAGTGAACATCAAAATTGCAAAGTGATGCATAATTTAAAAAAAAGTTATTGCCTGGCATTAGCATTAGCATGCCAAAACAAATTCATTGCGATCGGTAATCAATAAGCGGTAAAAATATGGAGAGGAGGAAAAACGAAAAGAAGACACAGATGGTAAAGAAGTAGATACACTCAAATGTCAAGGTGCATTTCACACTTGCGAACAGCGAGCGAGGCATGCAAAAAATATATATAAAAAAATAAAATACAAATACAGCGAATCAGACAGAAAATATTTAAGCATTTGCAAGTAATTTTTAAGAGTTGCCAAATGCGATTGAGTCACGGCTAGAAGAATCATTGAACTTGTCTGGCGCGCAGCGGTGGAACGGGCCAAACGGGGCAACAACGACGGCAACAAGTTGCAGCAATTCCAGCCGCAGCCAAAGCACCAGCCCCAACCCAAGACCGGGCAGATGCTAAGCGGTTTCTTGCTATTTCAACATATTTATAATTAATGACAAATATTTTGATAGCCACAACAATTGGCATGTCATTGAAGCTGGCTTGGCTTGGGCTACAGCCAGAGCTGGTGTATTGTATGTTTGAGCCAAAACAAGTTGGCCAAAATCTTTAGCATATTCATATTGCCGCTGGCGCACATTAGCCTTTAGTTTATTTTATTGCCAATTGGCGCCCTTTATGCATACCTCAATCATAGTTTAATTTAATTAAAGCCTCTAAGTAATTAGCGAGCACTCCGTTTCAGGCATTTCCGCTTAGCCAAAATCTGTAATTAAGCAATAAACTTCAAACCACATTTGAGCTTTAAGCACCATCAACAGCTCAGCTGGCTCAGCGACTAAATAACAAACTAAAAATAGTTGTTGGCTAAAAAAGAACAGCAACAGTGGCCACAGTGGCAAACCAAACCAAAAATGCTAGCCAGTTGGCCAGTTAACGTCGTGAAACCAGTTCCAATTCTTATCAAGCCTTCTTCTCAGGCCATATAATTACTCAAAGTCGCAGAGCGTTCAATGGTTTTTAATTATCCAGGAATTTGTGTGTATGCAAAACAAAACAATATGATTATAAAAAGTAACATTCAGCTCATTAAAAATGAAAGTTGGCCAAGAGCCAACAACAAAAACCAAAAAAAAATGACTTAGCTCGGCTCATTAATTAGACAACAGCCAACAAACAGTGGCAACATTTTAGCCACATAACTGTTAGCTATAGAAATTCCTTTGTCTTTCAGCTTCTGCTTCTTATTCTCATTCTTTTTGGCTTCACTTCTCTCTTTCTCTCACTTCTCTGTCTGGCCACTTGTGACGCATTTCTTCTAAGCCTCATTATCTCTGACAGCTTGACAGCCAGTTTTGAAGTTGTTACCTCGAGGCGTTTATGTAACCGATCTCAGATCCCAGAGCGTAGAAAAGTAAAAGTGCTAATAACATCCCGTAAAGGTCGTCGTTATCTGAAAAACCAGGCGCTCCACTGCACTATCCGACATGTGTAGCCACTTATTAAACTGGCCAGTTCAGTTTGAGGCTGCACCCATATCAGACCCAGAAACGGAACCGGCCACAGAAACCTCAGCATCAGCTGTAAGCTTGCTAACGTTAAGGCCAAAAAATGTAAGCGATATTTGCCCCACAATAACTTGTTTGAACTTTAAATTTATATATTGACTGAATATAAGAAGAAACATACATATCTCGAGAATAAAATATCATTATAAATCTGTATAAAGTAACGGGAGCTTTGAACCTTAAGCAGAGTATTTAATTGTAATCGTATAGAAATTATCTCAGAATACCGTTTAAAATATATGTATAAATAATTTGATAACAATCATTTTAAAAATTTAACTCAAAACTCGTATTTGATTTAATCTTAAAAATGGTTATTGGATAAAAAAAGATTTGGTTTTAAATGAAGTATGCCAAACTAATAGTTGTTAAAGAGAAATTTAATCTAAAAAGCCATACATTTCTTTTGATTGAATAAAATTATTAAATTGGATCATAAAAAAAACAAGAGCCAAGTAAAAGTGACCCATAAAGTTGGTTTAGCTTTGACAATGAAA
Organism: Drosophila micromelanica; assembly: GCA_004143825.1. NCBI lineage: Eukaryota > Metazoa > Arthropoda > Insecta > Diptera > Drosophilidae > Drosophila > Drosophila micromelanica. The sequence continues at coordinate 46,632 of SCDY01000537.1, forward strand.
TAACTAAAAGAGAATAAAGAGCATTTACTACGATTTCAGTTTAAACTTCAATTTGTTTTAATATTGACATATTAACACAAATAATCACAAAAAACTTAATGGCATGGGAACGTTGAGGGTGTGGGTAATCTAAAAACTCCACTTACTATGCAGTTGCAATTATTCATATTTTATTGGTGGTGGGTAAAAGAAAAAACTATGTCTGTGTCACTTGGCAGTGGCAGTTGGTGTTGTTCTTGGTCTTGGTCTTGGTCTTGGCATTGGCCAGACGACTCGTGTATGCCCATTGGCGTCAAAATTGTGCGATATTCGAACAGTTAGTATATAAATTAGAATGCTAATCGATAGCTATGGATACGCCCAGAAAAGCAATAGACATAATATATATACATCTAGGTACAATAGAATGCTGGCAATTCCGGTTAATAAACTTGATTTAAAACCAGAAGTGAACTGGACACAAGGCAAAGGCAAAGGCAAATAAATTGCTACTAAGTACGACGTGGGACAGCACAATAAAATCGAATTGAATCGAATCGAAGTCGCGATCGCAACATAAAGTGTGTAACAAATGGGTCGCAAGTGGAATCAAGTGTTGGACTATGTGACAAATCGTCAAACATTCTCAAAACAAAAGCGAAACCAACAGCAAGTCACACGCGACGAGGCAAAAGAAAAAATGCCGATTGCAATTCATTGAGAATTGACGGTGCTCGCAGCGAGTTGAGGGACGGGCAGGCTCAAAGCCAAACAAAGCCATAGCAAGCCAAGGGAGAGGCCACACGGCGTATGCGCTATTTTTGTCAGGTTAGCAGCCGGGCAGACTGCCAAATAATATTCAAAGCAAGAGCAAAAGCAAGGCATTGTTAACTAAATGGCCGCGACCATTAAATTGTTTATATTTTCATGGAATTTCTTGAGAGTTTCTTGCACTTTTGTATATCCTATTAAGATTAGACATGATCTGAAGCTGGATATAAAAAATGTTATAAGTGCATGTATGTAAAACAGAGTTAAAGATATTTCTTACTGTATTTAATTTTTGTCAGCATTAGGCAACTTGACAAAAATCAGTTGATTTCAACTTATAAAGATACGATCTCAAAAAGAGGAAAGCTAATCGTCGAGTCGAAAAAAATATTGACAATTACATTATTTTAAAGGTAAAGTCTATCTATAAACCTTTTACTTCGTTTTGTTTATGAAGACTTTGTTTATCTAGGGCATCTTCTAGTGCAGCTCCATGGGGCGGACCATTCCCCTAGTTTTATTATCATAATTATTGTCATGTATGTGTAATCGCTGCTTCAACGCAGTGCCATTGCAGTTAAAATAAAATTCAAATAGTGCAACAGGTTTTTTTCTTGCCTATCATTTGCTACTGGCGGCAACAACTGCAAACAATTTTTTAATTTTGCTTAGCGGCGTTAATTGTTTTGGCCAAAGCTCAGGCGAAGCATTGTTGCTGCTGCTGCTGCTGCTATCTTTGTTGCTATTACGAAGTTTGTTTGGCCTGCTGCCGACTGCACCGCAATTAAGTTTTTAATAATAATTTGTATTAAAATAGTTGAACGAGTTTGGCAATGGGCTGCCGTTTTGCAATTTGGCATAGAATGTGCTGCAAATATATTTCACAAATTGTTAACACATTTGTTTAATTGCTGTTACCACTGACATGTTTTGGCTTAAATGATAAAATGTACAAAATATAGAAAAAGTAATATTTTTGTGAAAATCTTAAATTTCCAGGAAAAGATTATCTTGTCTTATTTCTTCTTCTTAAATTGCTTATAAAGTTTTTTTTACTGCCAAAACATCCATTGACTAAAAACTTGTAAAAAATAAATTTATAATATAATTAACAAATAGGTCGAGCAAATGGTCAGCAAATAACAAAATTGATTTACAAGACATTGCTTGTAAACAAAAATCTTTTTGAATACCATAATATTCGAACCAATACTCAATTAGATTTAGCCGTTAATTATGGCAAACAAGTTGGTAATAGATTGGGGCGTCAAAATAACAGCTGAATGCTGCTGAGGCAAATTACTAAATTATAGTTGCACGTCGTTCAATTTGACAAGCCCTGCGTAACAGCTCATTTGTCCATCGGGCGGGGGGCCATTGAAATAACGGGCGGACATTGCTGCAATCTACGAGTAACTGTGCGATAAGCATCTGCTCAATCAAAATTGATCTACACGCCTGTCAATCAAGCAGGAGACAAAAGACAACCAAAATCGCCTTTTCAATCGAATTTTTCGATTTTAATGGCTAATGCACGCCACAACGGCTAACTTTAAGACACTCACATACACACACTTTCATCGATGACCTTGACGCAAATCTCTGGCTATTTATTTATTTATTTTTTTTTTCTTTTTCGAATGCCTTTTTTTCTGCACCTTTTTGGCCGACATATTTTCAGAGCAGTTGCAGTCGCTTTTGGCTTTGGCTTCGGCTTAGGCTTTGCCGTTTGGGCCGTGCAGATTTCTAAACACAATTGAAGACAAATCCACTTTATAGCCGTCAAAATTTACGATAGCAACAAAAACAAACGTTGAGCAAGGCAGCAAAAATTAAAACTAGGCAAAAACTTTGAGTACAAGCTGCAAAAAACAAATGAAACCCAAAAAAACAAAAAAATGCTAAGCATAAAAAACGCGTTTGCGCATAAAAACAAAAAAAAAAACATAAAAATCGTTTTGGCCAATTTTAGCGATTTTGTTATTTTTTGTATGTATTAACCGTTACTTTTTTTTACCCGCTGAGCTTACCAATGCACCCACCACATTTGTTGTTGTTCTCGATGTTGTTGTTGTAGCTGGATTTAAAATCCCGTGTTGTTGGCGTTGTTTGTTGTTTGTTGTTGTTGTCGCTATTGAAGTTGATTATTTGTATTTGATTGTTGGCTTTCTATATTGCGAGCTGTATATTGTTGTTGTTCTTGTTACTGCCAAGTTGTTGGTGTTGTTGCTTTACAGTGCATTTGTTGCTAAGCCGTTTTGAATTGGAGCAATATTGGCGCGCGTTGAATGTGTACGAATTTTTATGACGATTTGTTTATGGCTTTTGAAAAGTGTGTTCGTTTTAATTTTAAATTAATTTTTTACCAGTTTTTGGCTTTACAGTTCGCTATTTGTTTATTTATTATATTTAATTGATTTCTTTTGTTTTGTTTTAGCCGCACTCACACACTCTGAAAACTATATATTTAACTGACTTTGTCGAAATGCTTGCATTTAATTTGATTTTTTTATTTTAGGTTTCTTCACGTTGCGTATACGAAATATTTGAATATGACTTTTAGTACGGTCCTTAAATATGTTTTCAGCTATGCTTGGCTAGCAAATGTTGTGCCTCGACTCCTGCTCGTGTGGCTTAAAAAACTTCTAGTCTTAAAACTATTAGCAGCGACTGTGGCAGTCGCATTCGCAGTGCCTGGCAAATGACTTTCACGAGACAAACGCAGCGGCAACAACAAATGAAGTTCGAGTATCGAATGTGAAATATATATTTTTGAGCAGGTTGTGCCGTGCGTCCGTTTGGCTACAGCGTCCACAATTAACTGAATTCCCACAGCGATCAGAAAACTGATAAGTGCTTTGCTGGCTAGCGCCCAAGAAGGCTGGCTAAAAGCTCAGTAAGCCAGTGACTGCGACTGAGACTCACACTGAGCCAGAGACAGAAACAGAGACAAAGGCAGAGGCAGAGCCAGTCGCAGCCGCCGCCAAGTGCCAAGGCAACAACAGCAGCAACGGCAACAATAACAACAACAACAACAGCGCACAAGAAAGGCAAAAGCACAAGTACAAACACATACACTTACAAGCACATTCAGGCAGGCGGCGCACAGTGGCACAAGAACAGGTTCAAATTTCCGATCATGGTTTATTTTTATAGCTCTTGTACACAATACTAAGTTAAGTGAAGTATGCAATTAATCCTCTGAAAGTGAAAAAAGTGTGTAGAAACAGTGAAGCATGTAGAATGTATGCAGAATTATTCACTTCATTATTCAATATGTTAATCAAATGTACCAAGAAAATCTATACCGTTAATCAAATGTATATTTTTACAAGCCTTCTATTTGCTTTTAATTTAATTATTTATTTCTTTTTACATATATGAAGGAAATGTGAAAAAATAAAACTACGACAGCTTATTCTCTCGATATAGCTTATAATATTTTTATATTTTATAAAATTATATTTGAATAGTAGACCACTGTGCAACATGCTGATTAGCTTAGATTTGCTGTCGTAGAACAAGCACAACAACCACAACAGCAGCAGCTTTTACGGACCAACATCAAAGCAGCCCACAAGCTTCAGTTCATAAAAGAACGGACAGTTCGTTATACTGCAAAAGAGGCAAGTTCGTTTGAGCTTCGTGCTCGACCAATGGTCATCGGGCCGACGCTTAATCTTCGTGTCATGCTGTTGATATCAAGTGCATTTACAAGCTCGTAACGCCAAAGCAAAGCTTACATACAGAGTTGTTAACTTAACAGAAATCTGTTAACTAAACTTTGCGTGAAGCTGGTGGCGAACGCATATTTCAGGCACGTTAAGTTAGCTGCGGATACACATTTTAAGCTATCAGCTGCCACCACAAAACACAGTGCTGTCAAAGTTTTAAGAAAAAACTCATATTTAAATTTGCCGCGCAGTTTAACTGTTTTAGTCATACGAATTAGACAACTAATGTGTTCCTCTTAAGTTTATCATTAATATTTATTATCAAGCCGTATATAAATGTACAGTATTTACAAGCAATATTAAATGTGATATTATCAAAATAAATTGCAAACATTAGGCTAATAATTGAGCTGAGGGATTTGTTTATTCTTATTACCTAGCTAGCCATTTATTGTTTGTTTAAATGATTTAACTTTCCAAATGCACAATATTTAAGTATTAGTATAGCTTATCACAAAATTAAAAGGAATTGCTGTACATTAAAAATAGCAAGTGCCAAACCAAAATTTGTTGCGTTTAAAACATCCAATTATCAAATTTCCCACGACGTGTTTGTTGTCTGCTTTAAAAAAAATAAGATTTCATCATTAATTAGGAGAATAATTGTTATTAGCAATGTCACTAAAGCAACTAGTCTAAAATGCATCTACAGTTCTAGAAATATACTTTAGAGTTGAATAAAGTGCAGTTTTCTTTATGATATGATTTAATTAGTTGACTCGATGATATGATGGTAATGCTATGAAAACAAAAAAAGAGACATGGAAACTTTTAATTTTAGTTATTTATTTGGATAACTTAATAGTTAGGCAACTTCATCGAACTTTTTTATTTATTTATATGTGTTTTGTATATATTTCTTTAAGTATTTATAGTACATGTTTCATAACTTTAATACATCATAAAAATAATCATAATCATATGAACAAAACAAACTGTAATTGGGATATGCTTATGCTAACGCGCAGCTCATTTTAAAAATCACACAATGCCCACAAAGTATTTAGAAAATTGTAAAAATACTTATCAAAAATATAAATATATATATGTATACTCGTATCGGAACTGAAACAGTTACAGCATGCAATTTATACCAAATTTTTGAGTTGTAAAACAAAATGGCAAAATTATTGGAATTTTATAATTATACAGTATATAGTTATAAATGGATATATGTATATATATGATATAGTAAAATGCAGCTCGAGCAGAGCTGGCAGGAATTAAACTTAAACTTCGGCTGATAAGTACAAGTTGTGTGTTTAAACACTGCATGTTGGGATTGTCTTGGGTACAGTTTGTCACGCAGTTTGACAAGCATTGGAATGAAAGTATATGGTTAAAATGACAGCGCCATTTTGTTTTGAATAAACGACAGATTTGAAGCTAGCTAAAATGGATTTTAACTACAGAAATCTCTAAAGCGAAAGGGCCAACAAAAACAACAATCAAAGTGCAAGCACGACTAAGGGGCAGAACTTGTGGGTTTCACTTGGAGCCGCAAAGTTGAGCTCCAAGGTGGCTCAAACTTGCGTCACGCACTGCGCATATTTATCCAGTTCGCCGCGCAGCACCTTCACGCGCTCCGTCTCCTCGCGCAGCGTACGCACCAGCTCCTCAATGGTGCGCTGTTGCGTCAACACCATCGCCTCCAGTTTATCGACGCGACTCTCGAGCTGCTGCACCCGCGGCGTCGTCTCGGTCGCCAAAGCTGCGGCCTGATGATTGTTGAGCACCGTTGTCGCCGGACTCTCATTGTTGATCTTCTCCTGCTGCGTGCTGCTGGCATTGGTGCTTTTCACCAGCGGCGAGACGCTGTGGTTGCGACCAGCAATCGACAAGGTATTGGGGCGTGCGACGCGTGACTCCTCATCGCTGCTGGCAGCTGGCGGGACTACAGGTGCCGCGGATGTTGTCGGCTTTGTCGCTGACATGCTCTTCGACATGATGGCATCGTGGCTGTTGTTGTTGCTGGTCAAAATGTTTGTGCTGCTGTTACTGGTTAACTCCTTCTTCTGGCTGTGGCTGCTGCTGCTGCTGCTGGTGATGCTGCTCTCCACAAACATGGACTGCTGCATGACGCTGGAGGAAGTCACCGCACTCGATTGCACTTTGGTGGCAGTCGCATTGCTGCTAGTTGTGGTGGTGCTGCTGTTGCTGCTGCTGCTGCTCGTGGCGCTGCTGGTCAGCACGCTGGATGTGGCCGTCGCCTGCTCGGCGGCAAATATCTTGGAAGTGCGCTCTGCCACGGAGATGGCACCGCCACGCGGCTCAACGTTGGGCGAGGTCTTTTTGCGTGTCACCTGCGACGCCTTCAGCTCCTCCATCCAGGGCGCCTTCTTCTTTTCCCACTCACGTGGCTTGGGCTTGGCCAACTGCGGCTCCTCGCCCGTCGAATTGTCATCGGATGAGGCGGTCGCCTGCTTGCCAGTGCCACCATCTTCGCTCAGCTCGCTGGCGCTGCTGGCCATCCCGCTGCCATTCACATACACCGAATTGTTATTGCTCTCGCCCAGCACATTTATGGCCGCTGAGGGCGGACGTCGCTTGGGCGCCTTGACGCGACCGGCACGCATATCCTGCAATATGGAGCCACGCTCGACCCGATCAAAGTCCGTATCCTCGACGGCTATGGTAGCGGCACGTCGCATCACCACACTGCCAGCGAGGCCCGATTCGGGCAGCTGTCCGCCCAATAATTTACTGCCGGCCAGGCCATCGGAGACGTCATGCGACACGGCGCTGGTTAGTTTACTATCGGTGCTCTTCCTCTTCATACCGCCACCCAAAATGTTGCCTGCAAGTTAAGTTAAAAATAATGGTTATTACTTGGGTATAAATGCAAAATTAGACAACTCAAAGAGAAACGCATTTCAGCTGCAAGAAGTGTCACGTACGAACTAGAATTACATCCAGGGGCGATTTAAAGCTCTCAAGAGAACCGTTGACATAAAAAATGCTTTACAAAATGATAAATCATCATTGAGGAAAAAATGCCGTAGTATGTATGTTCTTGCCGCTTTGTTAGGGATTTTTGAAAATTTATATTTTAACTAGTATTTTCGACATTCTAATAAACCATTTAAATGCATTCTACTAGACTCTATCCTTACCCATAAACACAAACCCAAGCCCCAGTTATATGTCCTCCATAGGCATTTAAGTACTTGTCAGAAGAACTAACTACTTAATGGCCTGTAAGCTTACACCCACACACACACACTCAATGTAAATGGAAATATAAAACTTTAGAACATTTATGCGGAACTCGTAAAGCAAGGCTTTCAATTGCCACTCCTTTTACTGCAGATATTTCTCTTTGAGTTATTCCAATTCTGTCGAATTCACAGCTTACCTGGGACACTGCCCGTGGGCGTCTTCTTGAGCGGCACACTGGGCTTCTTTCCTACCACTGGCGGCGTTGGCGACTTGATCTTCTCATCCAAATTATCCAGACTTTTGCGCAGTTCCGTGTACGCAGATGCTGTAGCGTTGTTGCTGCTGCTACTGCTGTTGTTGCTTGTGGTTGTTGTTGCTGTATTTATGATGGTGTTGCCCTGTTGCTTGCCTCCGCCAGGCAGTTTGCTCAGATCGAGGTTCTTGTTCTCCAGCGACTTGCGCTGGGCGGCCACAGTGCCAATGGGCAGACCCGTTTCGCTGAGTATATCATTGAGCGAATCGCGCGATCCGAAGCTCTCCTTCCGGCCCGAAGCCGACGAGTTGCTGCTGCTGCCCGTCTTCTTGATGTAAACCTTCGATGTGGTTGAAGCACTGCTCTGATGCTGCTGCTGCTGCGTCACCGTCGTTGCAGTGGTGCTGCTGCTGCTGCTGTTGTTGGAGTTCGTTGTGGTCATGTGGCTCGTGTTGCTGATCTTGCGCTGTGATTGCTGCGTTGTGGCTGGTTCGTTAATCGGCGCGACTGCAAAAGGGCGGAAAAGAGTGGAAATCATTTTAGACAATGAAGTTTCTGTTTTATTCATCGCTGAATGTGGGCTGCATTTTTGGCCACCCAACAACAATCAGCGGCACATCAACAACAACAACAACATTGCGCGCACTTGAAGACGACTCAAGTCGAGACGAGACAAGTTGAGTTGAATTGTGTTGTGTTTATTATTAAAGATGAGCACGTCGTGAGCATCGGCGTGACTAACGTTCAGAATGGCATCAGCGCAAAGACTAGCGCAACAGCTGAGCGTCAATCCAAACGACAGCCAAACGAGTTTCGCAGTTCGACTGTTGCCAAATGTCAATAAATTAACGTGGAAGTCAAACAAAGCGCTAGCTAGCGTAGGAGCAAATGCAAAGCAAAATTCACACAGCAAACTACAAATGGTCAACTAGAAATGGGCGCGTGATACGTAACATTTGATTATAAATAGATGCCAAAAACATGCACTATTTTAAGCTATACCGCATGCCTGATAAATGCTAGAGAAATAACAATTTCTTAATATATCACTTAAAAAAGTCTAAGCAATCAAAAAAAAAATGTAATATACCATGATTAACGTGTTAATGGGTAAAAATTAAAGTTTAAAAAAATATATATATGTATATGAATAGGTATGTTCTTTAAGAATCAAATTTAATATAGATAAATCAAATAAAACCCCTATATCTTATAATATATAATATCTTATAACTCTGTTATTTAAAAAGTTTTTTTGTTCTTTATTTATTTTAGATATTACTTTTTATGTAGTTACTTTTTATCATAAAAACATTTTAGCAGTTTTTTTTTAATAATTAGACATGGTTAGAACCTTTTCTTTAGAATAATTATAAAATATTAATTTTCAATCTTTTCTCTAAATTTTAATAACACCGATCCTTTCATTTGCAAATAATTTGCCTAGCTGTTATCTTTTTTATACCCTGAACCCATTGAAAATGGGTAAAAAAGGGTATAATGGTTTTGTGCAAATGTATGTAACAGGCAGAAGGAAGCATCTCCGACCCCA